>PVJD01019613.1:0-11279 GCA_004026545.1 Mormoops blainvillei
CCTTGGTGAGAATTAAAAAATAAAAAATTAAACATACTCCATTAGCCACAATTACATTCCTAGTTATATACCTTAGAAAAATGAAAACTTGTGTCCACAAAATACTTATACACAAATGTTCATAGACACTTTATTCCTAACAGCCAAAAAAAGTGGAAACAACCCAGATACTCACCAATAGATGAATAGATAAATGAATTATGGGATGCTTATACAATTGAACTCTATATAACAGTAAAAAAAGACGAATGATGGATGTACACAACGACATGGATAAATATAAAAAATATGTTGACTCAAAGAAGCAATACACAAAAGGGTATATGATGTATGATTTCATTTATATGAACAGTCAAAAATAATCGATGATTATAGAAGTCAGGATAATGGTTATCTCTGGGGGAGAGGTATATATTGGAAAAATGCAAGGGGAAAGCTTCCTGGGTGCTGGAAATGGTATATACTTTGACCTATATGGTGGTTACACAGGTACATAGACACATATAAAAGTTCATCCTGCTGTACACTTAAAATACTGCACTTCACTGTATGTATGCTATGTCTAAATTGAAGAGTAGAAGGAAAAAAGCTGTACAAGTTTTTTGAGGGCATATTTGCATTATCCATCCAAACTTAAATATACATATACTTACCCCAGAAATCCCATTTCTAGCCTGCTATCCTAGCAAACAAATACAAAGATTTATGGGCAAAGTTATTTATTGCAACCTTGGAATAGTGAAAACTGGAAATAAAGTCTAACAATATTATAATAGCTACATAAATTTAGGCTATATATAATATGGGGTAATATACAGCTAATAAAAATATATGTCAATATGGTTAATAATATAAAGATATCCACAACATATTTTTATGTTAAAATGCAAGTTGCAAAACAGTACATATAGTATGATAAAATAGGTGTAAAAATAAAACTTTTGTGCACATGCATATGCATGTATAGGCACCCAAGGAAGTGTATAAGGATACACATCTCCTTGTTAATAGAGGTTTACCTCCGATTGGATGGGGTTATCACTTTTTAATTTATATGCTAATGCACCGTTTTAACTTGTGTAACAAGCATCTATACTTTGTAATTTAAAATTTTAGTAATGATAAAAATATATACTGTGTTATGAGTTTCCCTGGCTTGGTAAATCAAATGGTTGATGATGACATTCACTCACAGAAAGTAACAGTGAAGGTGATCATGGGAGATTGTTGAGAAAGATGATAAATTCAGCCTTGGGCATCTGGTTTTGAGATGCCTGTGGGACATTTGGGTGGAGGTATCTAGAAGGGAGTTGGATATGTTAGATGTGTAGCAGATGGGAGTGGTTAGGAATCAAGACAGAGATTTTAAGATATGCATAGCAATGAATGAATAGAATTGTAGAGGGATAGTATAGTGGAATAATGAAAGCAAGTAGGACCAGAAATGAGGAACACCAAGGGTCAGACAGAAATGGATGAGCCTGTGAAGGACACCTTGAAGAAGTTATTATAAAAGTAGGAAGAAAATTAGGAGTATGAGATGTCATGCAAGCCAGGAAAAAGAGATTCACAATGAACAAAGTTCTCAATAGTGACAAATATTGGTGAGGATGGAAGTATAAGGAGAGAAATTGGTCTTTTGGATTCAGTTACAAGGAAACTGGTGAGATTTAGGAGGCTGAATATGTATGGGGGCCAATGTAGCTCTTCCAGTAAATTTAGTTGCTAAGTTACAGGAGTTGGTGGTGGAGATAGGGGTCACTGGAAGGGATTAAGTTTGGGAGAGATTTTTAAAATATAGTATTAAAATCAGAAAGAATTTAACACACTTACATGTTGATGGGAAGTAATTAATAGAAACATGGAGGTTGAAATATTAAGGGGGAGAGGGTATAATTTAACCAGTAGAACAAGAAAGGAGGGGACAGGATTAACAGCACAGATGGAAGGATTCCTCTTACACAGAAGGTGGGGCACTCCATTGTAACAGGAAAGGAGGAGTAAAGGGTGGGTGTGGATGCAGGCAAATTTGTAGATTTGGTAATAGGAATTTAAGGGAGCTCTCATTTGATAGCTTCTATTGTCTCTATGAAATAGTAGGTGATGTAACCTGCTGAGAGCAAGGGGAGAAGTGATAGGGTGGAGAAGGTTTAAAATAGCTGCCACGGAGAACATGAGGAAGCTCTGAGTAGGGAAACAGAAGAATTTGTAAGCTTGAGGTAAAAGACCATCGTGCGCATCGCATCACTTGAGGGCGTTGTGTGAAGTCATCACCTGGAAGTGAAAGTAGAGGTGGAGGGTCTACACAATGTCAAAATATCTGTGCAAATGGGTTTATTGATTCAAGCAAGTCAATGCACTGAAGAAAACCCACTAACATAATTACTTTGTACTACAGGAGCCCGAATCCTGATTACTGATCCAGCTGAAGCATTTGGATTTAATTCCATCACCCAAGGCTCTATAGCATGCTGGAGAAAAGGAGACCCTAACAGTAGCACTTCATCATTCTAGTCACCACTCAGAAGCAGTTCCCTTTCTTATTCACACCCTCATCAACAATTCTTTTCTAAATTGAAATGCTTCTTATCTCAGCGTTATTTATGGTGACAGGGAGTTGAAGGCAATCTGGCGTTCATCACTGAGAGAATGGAGAGGCAAAATGAAGTTGATGAACATTTTGGACTAGTTTTCAGCAATTAGAAGCAAGGGATTAGATGTACATAAAGCAACAATGCTGGGTGAAAATAGCAAGAAATAGAATAATAGATATAATAATACCATTTAGAGAAATCAAAAGGACATTCACTGGAAATGATATTACACATTCTGTAAGAACACATACAAACAAAAGTATAGACCTTAAATGGAAGAGAATGGTTGCCAATGAGGGAGGGAGGAGAATGTGATTGAGGTGTGGGGGTGATAGAGAATAAAGAAATCAACAAGATACCAACAATAATAAATGCAGTAGGACCTGGGTTTGATTAATTCAACTCTCTGCACCTAAGGCACCAACTAAATACAGACATATTGGTTTAGCTAAAAAGTTTGTTTAGTTTTTTCTGTATGATGGCTCTAGTAGTGCTTAGTTGTGTTTAACTTCATTCGGAACAATTTTATTAGACTGTATTGTGACAGCTGTCATATCAGCATGCATTTTTTAAAAACATCAACATAGGTGAGTTTTTGTGCATCCATTTTAATAGTGAAGATGGAAGAAAATCTGCAACATTTTTGGCATGTTACACTTTATTATTTCAAGAAAGGTAAAAACACAACTGAAACATTTAAAAAAAGATTTGTGCAGTGTATGAAGAAAGTACTGTGGCTGATCAAACATGTCAAAAGTGGTTTGTGAAGTTTCTTGGTACTAGTGACATTTTGGCCAAATAATTCTTTGCTGTGGGACTGTTTTATGCATTGGAAGATGTTTAGCAGCATCCCTGGCCTCTACCCACTAGAAGCCAATAGCAGGAGATAGCCAACATATTAAAAATATTCAAATCAATGAAGTTATTGGTGGGCATGAAAAATGTGTCTTTTATTTTATGGAAAAAACCTAAATGGACTTTTGACCAACTTAATAAATGAATCAAAACAGTTCTTAATCTTTGAAGACTTTGTTTCAAGAAACACATTTATCTCCAATCCAGAATAATGGGTTTACACAGGATCAGAGGTGGAGAAGACCATGCAGATCATCTAGGGTTGCTGCTCACCTCATCACTTCTTTTATGGATGGAAAAAGCTGAGACCACGAGAGGGAAAATGACTTGACTAAAGTCACACACTTAGTTGCAAAATTTAGAATAAACCCTGGTCTCCCAAGTCCAGTACTCCTTCCAAGAATTCTCACTTGTTTTGTTGTTACTGTTGTTTGCTTCTTAAATGAATTCAGCTCCATCCTATGCCTTTTTCTTCCTTCATAATTGTTTTAATTTAAAAATATAAGCAAGAATAAGGCATACTTCCCTGCACTGCCTACATAGGGAAAGAGTGGTTGAAAGTAATGAAACTTGCCTGACTGCAAGGGTTCTCAATGATTTTTGAAAAATCTATGACACAGATTTGAATACTAGAATTTTTGGCAGCATGCTTGAAGGTATTTGAAAAGTTTACTAAACAAGTCAGTAATAGTAATAGTGCAGTCTCTACTTCACTGTAACAATGCCTCACAGTGCCTAGAAAAGCATAGCAATATTTATCAGCATGTTTATTACCACATGTCAACACACTTTGAGTAAGACAGTTCCCTACCCTGACCACCCTCACTTATATACTCATGAGCCAAGTGAACATGCAATTTCTCTGGGTACATAGGTGATATTGTTCTGTGACACCTGTTTGGTATTGTTTGGTATTGCCCTATGCCTCTATACCCTACCACGGGTTGAACTCCAGTTTATTCTACAATATATTGCATGGCATATTCAAATTAATATCATTCATGACAGTCATCATCATAACATTTTGCATCCTGAGTTGTAGCAAAATTACATTGCTTTCTTGGCTTTCGGGAAGGGTTCATGGCACACCTGCTGAGAACCACTGCTCCAGGCTACAATGGGAGGCTGTAGAATGAAGTGATTAAGTTATCAGAAAGACCTACTTTGAATACTAGGTCTATTACTGTGTAATCAACCTTTGGATACTTAAGATTTTTAATTCAATCCGGTAAACATTTATGGGCAGACTATATGAAAGATACTGCTCTAGGTGGTTTGGCAGCACACTAGCCAACAAAACAGATGAAAATCCCTGTCCTCATGGAGTTGACATTCTAGTAGTGGAGACAGAAACAAACAATTAACATAATAAGCAAATTATGTAATATGTTAGAAGGTGGTATGAATCATGGATTAAAGAAAAACTTGAGAAGGGTACTTAGGCATTGGGTTGCTGTGGACAGGGTGCAGGCTGCTATATTAAATAGGGTAGTCAGGATAGGTCTTATTGAAAAGGTGACATTTAAGCAATGAAGAAGGGTAAGTAGCCACATGACTACTTGTAAGCAGACATTCCTATCAAGATTAAGGAAGAGGGATGTAGCAGTGAAGGGGGTGAGGAATGGTTGAATTGTGAATATATCATATTTTGATATAGTTTGAAGTTGGATCCATCATGATTTCATGAGAGGTTGGATATAGTGATTGAGAAAAAGAAAGGTAACAGGGATGGCCCCAAGGTTTTTGACCTAAACGACCAGAAGAATAGCGATAATGCCTACGCCTGATGAAGGATATAGTTTGAAGCATGTTTTTCTTCTTACTTGTTATTGTGGGGAAAGATCAAAATCAGTGTTTTGGAAATATTGAGATGCCTATTAGAAACCCTAGTAGAGATTACTATTGAATATCAACTGTAATTGAAAAATAAAAAAATTTAAAAAGAAATCCTAGCAGAGATGAAGTTGGATACACAAGTCTGAAGTTCAAGAAATAAATATGGGTTGTAAGTAAAAATATGGGAGTTGTAGGTATAGAGATGACCATGAGACTAGATGAGGCCACCTGAGGAGCAAGTGGAAAAAACAGAAGAACTCCAAGGACAGAGTCCTGAGCTCCCATAGCACTAAAACGTGAGAGAAGGGGCACAACCAGCAAAGAAGACTAAATAGTGATCAGTTAAATTTGAAGAAAACCAAGACAGTGGTGTCCTGAAAGCTAAGGGAAGGAAGTGCAGTAAGGGGGAGGGACTGATCCATTTAAATGTTGCTGATGGGTCAAGGAAGATTATGACTGAGAAATGAACCATGTATTAGAAATGTGGAGGTTATTGGGGACTTAACTGGAGCAGGTTTTTTGAAGTGGTGGAGGCAAGAAGCTGATTGGAGTGGCTCTAAATTCAAAATTGGAGACAGGGAGTAGAGACAGCTCTTTAATAACGTTTGCTGTGAATGGGAACAAAGAAATGGTTGGTAGTTGGCAGATAAAGCCTTAGCTCCCTTCTCTGTAAAAAGGGATCTCTCAGCATTATTGAAAAAAATTTAAAAGACTCAATACAATTTTTTTGAGTACTGAAACAGTACATGTAGGGTGTCTATAACATAGTAGGCACTCAAAAATGGTAGTTATTTTATAATGTGAACACCAGAATCAAAGCATATTCTGATATCTTTTTAAAATAATGCAGGTTTTAATATCTTAGAGCAACAGATGAGTCATTGTGTGGGGGAACAAACATATCTCAGAATAAGTTTTGCTGTAGTGCACATCAAACCACATTTCACAAGATGACCTCTAAAGAACACATCTGCTGAGTTTTCATCGCATTTGTGTTCCCAGGATATAATAATTATATGTAACTACCAGAGGCCTGTAAAAAAGCTTCTTTTAAAACCACAATCTTCTCTCTAAATGGGAGAAGCATCTCCATTAGTGAGCATGTCTCTTGAGTGTGACAAGGTCATAAAGTCACCCTCTTTTTTCCTGCATATGCATTATATTTTTCTATCTCATCCTCTAATTGCCAAGTTAAATGCCACAGAAGTAGACCAACATCTGTAAATTTTCTACTGTTTGAGCCAAAGCTCCTTCTAGTCTTTTTAAGATGGTGAACAAACAATATTACATAAACTACACATTAAAGACTGAGCAGACCTAAATGCAGTTTAGTTGTGAAATAAAATAAAACTTAAAGTGAAGTTAACCTGACAAGTATGTATTGACATACACAATAGTTAAAGTGCTATATGATAATTAGGCATAAATGGTAAGCAGTTGACATGAGTGATTCAAATTAGTTATTCTTTTACACAACCAAGCCTGATTCTTTCTTTCTTCTTTATTAATTGTCTAGGCAGTGATATTTCTGTTAATGATGATGTTTTCCAAAATACCAGATTATATTGTGTTTATTTGTTAAATCCTTCATGTTTCAAAGGAAAGATCTTCTTTCTTTTTCTTCTTTTTCTTTCTTTCTTTCTTTCTTTCTTTCTTTCTTTCTTTCTTTCTTTCTTTCTTTCTTTCTTCT
This sequence comes from Mormoops blainvillei, assembly GCA_004026545.1. Taxonomy (NCBI): domain Eukaryota; kingdom Metazoa; phylum Chordata; class Mammalia; order Chiroptera; family Mormoopidae; genus Mormoops; species Mormoops blainvillei. Next base: position 6,976 of record PVJD01019613.1, read on the forward strand.
TTCTTTCTTTCTTTCTTTCCTTTCTCTCTTTCTTTTTACATTTCCTTGATTTTCTTTATTTTTATTTATTTTTAGTATATTTTATTGATTGTGCAATTACAGTTGCTCCAATTCCCACCCCACCTCCCGCTTTGCCTCCCTCCACCCAGCACCCTCATTCCAGCAATCCGCTTCTTAGCTCATGTCCATAGGTCATACGTGTAAGTTCTTTGGCTTCTCCATTTCCTATACTAGTCTTTACCTCCCCCTGTCTATTTTGCCTATCAATTATGCTTCTTAATCCCTGCACCTTTTCCTTCATTCTCCCCTCTTCCCTTTGCAGCTGATAACCCTCCATGCAATCTCCATATCTATAATTTTTTTCCTGTTCTACTTGTTTGCTTAGTTAGTTTTTGTTTTTTGGATTCAGTTGTTGATAGTTGTGAGTTTGTTGTCATTTTAATGTTCATAGTTTTGAGATTTTTCTTAAATAAGTCCTTTTAACATTTCATGTAATAATGGCTTGGTGATGATGGATTCGTTTAGCTTTACCTTGTCTGGGAAGCACTCCTTTATGCCCTTCAATTCTAAATGATAGCTTTAGAGTAATCTAGGTTGTAGGTCCTTGGTTTTCATCACTTTGAATACTTCTTGCAAGAGTCTTCTTGCCTGCAAAGTTTCTTTTGAGAAATCAGCTGAATGTGTTATGGGAACTCCTTTGTAGGCAACTCTCTGTTTTTCTCTTACTGCTTTTCTCTTTCTGCTTTTAAGATTTTCTCTTTATCTTTAACCTTTAGCATTTTAATTATTATGTGTCTTGAAGTGGTCCTCTTTGGGTATAACTTATTTGGGACTCTCTGTGCTTCCCGGACTTGTATGTCTATTTCCTTTGCCAAATTAGGGAAGTTTTCTTTCATAATTTTTTCAAATAAGTTTTCAGTTTCTTACTCTTACTCATCTCCTCCTGGCACCCCTATGATTCAGATGTTGGTACATTTAAAGTTGTCCCAGCGATTCCTAAGCCTCTCCTGTTTTTGTTTTTGTTTTTTATTCTTGTTTCTTCTTTCTGTTCTGATTGAATGTTTATTTCTTTCTTTTGTTCCAAATTGTTGATTTGAATCCCAGCTTCCTTCCCTTCACTGTTGGTTCCCTGTATATTTTTCTTTATTTCACATGCTGTATCTTCATTTCTTCCTTTAGTTTGTGGCTGTACTCAGTTAGTTCTCTGAGCATCCTGATCAACAGTGTTTTGAACTCTACATCTTATAGGTTGGCTATCTTCATTTCATTTAGTTCTTTTTCCCAGGATTTTGTTCTGTTCTTTCATTTGGGCTGTAGTTCTTTCGCTCCTGATTTTGGCAGCCTCCCTGTGTTTATTTCTGTGTGTTAGGTAGAGCTGCTTTGACTCCCTGTCTTAGTGTGCGGTCTGTTGTAGAAAAGGCACCAGCGAATTGTGTGTGGCAGAACCTTAGGTAATTGCCAGGGTGGGGCAACCCACCTCATTGCTTTGAGGCTCTGTGTGTGGGGGAGAAGGGTTGGGGAGGGGAGAGTGCTGCTGCCTGACTTCTGGAGGCCTTCCTGGCATTCACCCCACTTCCAGTCACCTCACCCACCTCCCATGTGCAACTAGCGCCCTTTCAACTGCTACTGTGGGGACCCTTTAAGCATTGAAAAGCTGGCAGTTTCTTCCACTGCCCCAACCACCACTGGTTTTTACTGCCAGAAGTAATGGGGGTTTATCATCCTGGTGCTGGAACCCTGGGCTGTGCAGTCTTGCCTGGAGCTGGGATTGTTCACTCCCAAGGTATCCCTCCCAATTTTTATCCACTACATGTCGGTGTGGGAGTATCCATTCTGCCACTGCTGCTGCAGCCACCTCTCCACACTACACCGCCTCTCTGCCCCATCTCTGTGACTCTGCCCCTCCTACCTGTCTGGATGAATGTGGCTTCTTTAAATCCTTGGCTGTCAGACTTCCATACAGCTCGATTTTCTGATGGTTCTGGGTGTTATTTGTTTTTGAGATCTGGTTGTAATTCTTTCTATGGTTGCATGAGGAGGTGAAACATGTCTACCTATGCCTCCATCTTGACCAGGAGTCTTCTTCCTTTCTAAGACACATTCTTTCATCACTTCCTCAGGGACCTACTTCCATTAATGTCCCTTCAGCCATTATCCAAATCTGTCTCTCTCTACTCACAATGCCCAAACCTCTATCATACCAACATTCCTCCCTAGAACCTGTCTCCTCCTCAAGCCACTACTCCATTCTTGTTTATTTCAACACCAAACCCCTTATAGTCCCTGGTTTCTCATTTTGCAGTTATTCTTCCTCCCTCTGCAACCTAGCTCTTTCCTTTGCTGTACCTTTGTAACTGCTATGGTAAAAATTGTGAAGTACCTATTAATTGACCAATCTGATAATTTCCCCTCAGCTCTTTTCCTCTTCAACCTCTTGTAGCATTCCCAACTATTAACAATCCCTCCATGTTAGAACTTTGTGCCCCCTCAGCATACTTGACACCCTTCTGTCCTGGCTCTTGTTGGCTTTTCCCAGGATTCTCTTCTTGCTTTGTGTATTTTCCCTGAGAGAGATATTTCACTTCTCTGGCTTTTGTTACCAATAATAAGCTCATAACTTTCAGGTCTCTATCTCCAGTCCAAACCTCTCTATTGAACTCCAGCCCTATATTTCCAACTCTGATTATACATCTGCACCTAAATGGTTCAAACATGTCTTCACATCCAAACTCTTTATATTCAACCTCTCTGCCCCAGCCTATGCCATTGCCTAAACTACAAACTGTAAGTAATTTTCAGTTCTCTCTGATGTCTATCCACCCACATTAAATTTGTTCCCCAGTTCTTAAATGTCTCTGGAATCCTTACTCCTCTCTTCTTCCCAAGGCGCTACAGACTTGATTCAGTGTCTCTGTATATTTAACATGAAGTCTCTCCTCCCTTTTCTGGCCCCCACCAACTCAACTTATTTCAACCAGTAGAGTCGTACAATATAGCATTCTCTGAATGTCTAATAATCTTTTATACTGAGGAACAGAGTTTAAATCACTTACATTTTTGAAATGTATTTCCGATATTGCAAGAAATGCCATCTGTGTTCAACCTACAGTATATGCAAGCTCTGAGCCAATTATGCTACATAACTGAATATTCAGTGCAAGGAGGCTCTGGTGCTGTTGGGGTGCAATGTACTTTGTTGCATTAACAAAGCCAAGATGAACCCCTTTGGGTCCCTGGCTCACCAGCCGGTGACTCCCTCCCTCTGCTCCTCTCGAAGTATTATGCAGATTATAAAAGACAGACTAATGACTGGGTTTCATTCAGGGGACTCCTGCCTTATTCTGTGCAATGGAGATCTGTAAAAGAAAAATGTCCATTCTCTCACCCAGAGTAAAATTGAACCCCATGGGGAGCTGGAAAAAAAGCAGGCCTAATTCCTGGCAGCAGCAGCCCTTCCCAGTGTCCTTCACTCAACCCATTTGGACAGAATGGATCTGATTGCAGTTCACTCAGCTCTTTGTTAAGGAGTATTCAGATTTAACAAAAGTATATTTTTAAAATGTCTATGTCTCATTGTTACATTTTTCTTTCAGACAAAAAGTCCTAGCATAGTACAATATCTCTTAGATCTTTCCCTCATTTTTCCAGCCATAGCCCAAAATGCACATCTTAATCACATCATTCCTGGGCAATTATAAGGTCTCTTCACTTCCCATGTAAGTCTGCATGTCTCCTCTTTGCACAGTCATTCACTTATTTATTCAGTAAGCCTGTCAGTTCATCAGCCAGTAAGCATTAATTAACAGTTGTGCCTTGACCACTGTGCTAGACCCCGACATAGGGGGAGGGGAGGGAAATATAAATTAAACCAGACCCCCACAGAAGGTGCACAATTTAGTGGGGGAGATAGACATCTCTGCCTGCAGAGACACCTTCTCTATGTGGACATTTTTTAAAAATATGACATACCTTATTATTTCATTTGGATAAATACCTAGGAGTGCAATTAATGGAATGACTTTTTCCCTTTTATTGAGTTTTTTTTTGGGGGGGGTGAGACCAGTTAACAAAATTATGCAGATTTCAAGTGCACAGTTCCACAACACATCATCTGTACACTGTATTGTGTGTTCATCACCCCAAGCCAAGTCCCCATTACCATTTATCTCCCCATACCCTCCTCCACCTCCCCCCATGCCATCTTCCCCTGGAAATCACCACAGTGTTGCCCATGTCCATGAGTTTTTTTCTCTTTTTTTCTTTTTTGATTAATCCCTCCACACCCCCCACCCAGTCCCCAATTC
>PVJD01019614.1:0-11279 GCA_004026545.1 Mormoops blainvillei
AATCATCACATGGATGTAAAGTACATCCATGTCAATGGATGCATAGGAAGTATAGTCAATGATACTGTAACAACTATGCAAATGCCAGGTGGGTACTGGAACTATAAGGGGGAAACACTTTTTTATTGTTATTCAAGTACAGTTGTCTCCATTTTCCCACCACCACTTTCCCCTGACCCACCCACCCCCACCTCCCACCATCAATCCAACCCCCCCTTTGGCTTTGTCCATGGGTCTTTCATAAATGTTCCTTAATGACCCTTCCCCTTCTTTCCCCCGTTATCCCCTTCCCCCTCCCCTATGGTCACTGTCAGTTTGTTCTTTATGTCCGTGTCTCTGGTTCTATTTTGCTCACTTGTTTGTTTTGTCGATTAGGTTCCACTTAGTATATGTGTAACCAATATGCTGTACACCTGAAACTAATACAAAATAATATTAAATATAAAACTGTGGTTAAAACACATTGCATAAAATTTACTGTCTTAAAATTTTTAGGTGACTGTTAAGTAGTCTCAAGTATATTCACATTGTTGTGAAACAGGTTTCTAAAACTATTTTCATTTTGCAAAATGCCAATAATTTATTTTCTTTGTTAAACTTTCCGTATTTAAATCATTGTGTCGTATCTCTCTTGTGATTGACCCCAGACTGATATAGAAGTGAATACAGTGTCCCAGGAAAGAGCTTATAAACCTGGGACTGGAAGCCGGTTTGGAGTTGAAGAAGAGGGTAAATGATATTTTTATGTTAGAGTTACTATGGTTCACTGATGAATTGGATTGAATGGTAGAAAGAAAAGAAGAATCAAGGATGATTCGTGGTATTCTGGCTTGGGCACAGTGTGAGGGTTTTATCCTTCACTGAGGGGAAAAGCACATACTTGACAGTAGAGCCCCTGAATGATGGGATACATCCTTCTCAAATTTGTATTTTCTTCTGGTATATACTCAGTGTACTTTACAATAATAGGTGTGCATTAGAATAGCCTCAGAGCTTTAACATCTGTTGATGTTCTGGCTCCATCCCAGTAAAATTCAATCAAAATATCTGAAGATGAATTCTAGACTGATAATTAGACTGATAATTCTGAAGAGCTCTCTGTGTGATTGTAATTGTGTATCCGGGTTTAAAATATATCAAAGTCTAATATCATATGATTTCACTTATGTGTGGAATCTAATAAATAAAATAGAAGCAGACTCATAGATACAGAGAGCAGGCTGACAGCTGTCATAGGGAAGGGGTATTGAGAAGCTGGGTGAAAGAGGTGAAGGGATTAAACAATATTTAAAAAAATAACAGTCATAGACACAGACAACAGTATGGCAATTACCAGAGGGAAAGGGGTGGTGAAGGGAGGTAGAAGAGGGTAAATAGGGTAATAAATGGTGATAGAAGAAACTTTGCTTGGGGTGGTGAACACACAATACAATATACAGATAATATATTATAGAATTGTACACTTGAAACCTATATAATTTTATTAATCAACATTGCCCCAATAAATTCAATAACTATTTTTAAAAAGAAAAAATTTACATCAAAGTAAATATTCGATTAAAGCTTGTCATCAAACCAAAAAAATTTAAGGCAAAGCCCCATTGGCTGGTCTAGATAATTAGAAAAGGTAGGCTAGTTAAGAAAATGTCAGATGAAAGGGTAAAGATGGTCAGAAGTGTAGATGTATATTAGCCTATTGAGTTGTTGTTAGGTCTTAGGTACAACTTATGTGTCTTGGTCCATGTTAGGTGCTTAACACCTGTTATCTACTATATCAGTCAGGGTTATCCAAAGAAACTGAGACAACAGTATTTTTATAAATAAACATACACACATACAGTCATGTGCTGCATAATGACGTTTCAGTCAAGAATGTATGACAGTGGTCCCATAAGCTTATAATGGAGCTTAACATCCTGTAAGCAATGAAAGGATATGTGGTTCAGGAGGAACTTTTTTCTCTCACAGGAGCAGTATGTATGGGCCTGGGCAATAGATTCCCTCTCATCCACAACACCTCACTTTCGAGTGCACAGATTACCTCCCAATCAGTCAGCCACTGACTTGTTCCAGCACAGAGAAGCCTGTACACCCAGGGTGACATACTGAGAGGTCACTACAGCCCTCCCAGGCCTAGCTTGATGGTCTTCAGAGTACATTGCTGCAAATTCTTTGTTGAGTTCTGAAGGTCCTATACAAGGACACAGATCCACAGGAACTGCCTTAACAAGTGTTATGTGCCATGGCCACTTAAGTAGAAGCTTTCTGTGGTAGCATGGAGCCAGCCTGTGCTCGTACTTTGGAAATATTTTCAGGTTGTAATGATATAAAGCATGGATACATTTTATTTCTTCTATCAGTTCAATGCCACACAGAGTCCTTTTTGTCAGAGAAGGTAAATGAGACCAAAATCAAATTTCCAAAGTCAAATTATCAAGTCCTCAGTTCTATACCCTCTCCGTGTTAAATAACCGCTTTTCAAAATTAATACCACAAAGTTCCTTGATCTGACCACTGCTCCAACATGCCGTCTCCAAAACCACATTGCCGTGACAATCCCCTATGTTTCCTTTATTTCTCCATCTTCATTTCTTATTCCTACTGATCCTCACGCCACCTTTCACTCCCTCTTGACAGTTACTGGTATGGTGACCTACACCTTATCCAGCCAGTATGTCCTCCATATTTCCAACTAATCCAGCCTGCAAGCCTGTGCATAAAGCAGCACTGACAGCTTTGATGTTCTGTTTCTGACGTGTGGAAAGGAACCGGGGGAGGGCTCGTGCAACCACATTTATAAAGTCTACGGTAGTGTACAGTAATGTCCCAGGCCTTCACATTCACTCACCACTCACGCACTGACTCACCCAGAGCAACTTCCCCTTCTGCAAGCTCCATTCATGGTAAGTGCCCTACACAGGTGTACCACTTTTAATCTTTTTTACTGTATTTTAACTTTACTTTTTCTGTGTTTAGATATGTTGAGGTACATAAATACTAAGCATGGCATTACAATTCCCTACAGTAGTCAGTACAGTAACAGGCTGTACAGGTTTTTAGCTTAGGAGCAATAGGCCATACCATGGGTCCCCAACAACTGGGCCACAGACAGGTACCAGTCCATGGCACAGAACCCTACTGTGAACTGCACGTGTAAAGGATCTACATTGTTTACTCCTTATGAGAATCCAATGCCTGGTGATCTGAGGTGGAGCTGAGGTGGTGACGCTAGCGCTGGGCATTAGCTGCAAACATAGATCACCATTAGCAGAGAGAACTGACTGCACAGAGATCATAATAAATCAACCGTTTTCAGGCTCATATCAAAACCCTATCAGTAAGTAGCAAGTGACAAGCTGCATCTGGTGGAAGGCTTTATAGAGGCAAGTGAGTTGATGTACTTCAGTTGTACAGCTGCATGTGGTGGCAGGCTTTAAGTCAGAATCCGACACTTATTTTAGTCTGTGCATGGCCCGCCCATTATTTTATTTATCACTTCTGTCTGCGCCTCTTTCCCACATTGTGCACTTGTCCAGTCACAGTTTTGGTAACCCACAGGCTAACCCCAGCTGAAATGAGTGAAAAGCAAATGTTGCTGGAGAGCTTCTTTGAAAAGGGGGAAAAACCCAATGACGAGACCGCAGAAGACTCTAAGACTGCCAACAAAAAAGAAAGTGGCATTTAGAGGAAAATACCAAGAGTCCTACTTAAATTATGGGTTCATTGCAACAGGTAATTCATATTCTCCAAACCCATTTTGTGTAATATGTGGTGACTGGCTATCCAACCAAGCCATGAAGCCTTCAAAACTGCTTTGCCACATGGAGACCAAGAACCCTGCATTAAAACACAAGCCTTTGGAGTTTTTCAAAAGAAAAAAAAATGTGAACACCAAGAACAGAAGCAATTATTGAAGGCCACCACTTCATCAAATTTGTCTGCACTGAGAGTATCATTCTCAGTGGCTAACCACATTGCTAAAGCTCAGAAGCCCTTTACTATTGGTGGAGAGTTGATCCGGCCTGCTGCTAAGGACATCTGCATGAACTTTTAGGAAAGGCTGCAGTTCAAAAGGTAACACATGTTCCTCTTTTGGCTAGCACTATAGCTAGGAAAACTGATGAAACAGCAGAGGATGTTGAAACACGATTGTTAGAGACAATTAATGAGTCACCATGGCAGGTAATCTAGGTTGACAAATCTGGTGATGTTGACAACAAGGTGACAATGCTTGTTTCTGTGTGATATATTTTTCAGGAGGATGTGCATGGGGATATTTTATGTGCACTTTTGTTACCAACCAACACCACAGTTGCAGAACTAGTCAAGTCTTTGAATGATTACATGTCAAGGAAACTGAATTGGTCATTTTGTGTCAGTATATGCATGGACAGAGTGGCTGCCATGACTGAATGGTTTTCTGATTTCACTACTTGGGTCAAAGAGGCTGCTGCCGAATGTGAGTCTATGCACTGTGTCATCCATATAGAAATGCTGGATAGCCAAAAAAATGTCATCTGAATTTAACAATGTTTTGCAGGATGTGATTAAAATGATCAACCACATTAAAGTACAAGCCCTTCAGAGAGGATGTTTGGCAAGCCTGCAGCTGGAATACTGGGACAGGGAAGACAGCGGCTGGTGGACCAGATGGTCCCACACTCACATGCAGACAAACCAGGGGGAACGACTGGGCAGTGAGAGAGGCTGTGCAACCCAGGGTTCCAGTGTGGAAAAAGGAAGCATCGAAATCTCTACCAGTAAAAACCTGTGGGGTTTTTGGTAGTGGGGGAAACTGCCAGTCTCACAGGAAAGTTTGTCTGAGAAACCCACAGGGTCCTAGAACATACACACCCTCCCACCTGGAATCAGCACCAGAAAGTCCCAATTTGCTCGTGGATAACTGGGAAAGTGACTGAAAGCTGGCTAAGAACCAAGCAAGCAGCATTGTTCCCTCTCAGATGCCTCCCCCACATATAGCACCACAAGGCAGTGATGTGAGTTGCTCTGCCCTGGTGAATACCTAAGGCTCTGCCCCTCAAACCTAATAGATACACCAAGACAAAAAAAATGGCCCAAGTGAAAGAACAGATCAAAGCTACAAAAATAAAATGAAGCAATGAAGAGATAGCCATCCTAAGAGACGCAGAGTTCAAAACACTGGTAATCTGGATGCTCACAGAAATGGTGGAGTATGGTCACAAAATGGAGGAAAAAGTGAAGGCTATGCAAAGTGAAATAAAACAAAATATACAGGGAACCAACAGTGAAGAGAAGGAAACCAAGGCTCAAATCAATGATTTGGAGCAGAAAGAAGAAATAAACATTCAACTAGAACAGAATGAAGAAACAAGAATTCAAAAAAAAATGAAGAGACGCTTAGGAACCTCTGGGACAACTTTAAACTTTCCAACATCTGAATCATAGTGGTCCCAGAAGGAGAGGAGGAAGAGCAAGGCATTGGAAACTTATTTGAAAAAATAATAAAAAAGAACTCCCCCAACCTGGCAAAGGAAATAGACTTCCAGGAAGCCCAGGAAGCTCAGAGAGTTCCAGAGAAGTTGGACCCAAGGAAGCACACACCAAGACACATCATTACATTACCCAAGATTAAAGAAATGAGAGAGTCTTAAAAGCAGCAACAGAAAAGGAGACAGTTACCTACAAAGGAGTTCCCATCAGACTATCTGCTGATTTCTCAAAAGAAACCTTACAGACAAGAAGGAGTTGGAAAGAAGTATTCAAAGTCATGAAAGGCAAGGGCCTACATTCAAGAATGTTCTACCCAGCAAAGCTATCATTTAGAATGGAAGGGCAGATAAAGTGTTTCCAAGATAAAGTAAAGTTATAGGAGTTCATTATCACTAAGCCCTTATTAAATAAAATGTTAAAGGGACTTACATAAGAAAAAGATGATCAAAACTATGAACAGTAAAATGACAACAAACTCACAACTATCAACAACTGAACCTAAAAAAACAAAAGCAAAAACAAACTGAGCAAACAACTAGAACAGGAACAGAATCATAGAAATGGAGATCACATGGAGGGTTATCAGTGGGGAGGCAGAAAGGTGGATATTGGGGGAAACGGTACAGGGAATAAGAAGCATAAATGGTAGGTACAAAATAGACAGGAAGAGGGTAAGTTTAGTATAGGAAATGGAGAATCCTAAGAACTTATATGTACAACCCATGGACATGAACTAAGTAGGGGGATGCTGGTGAAAGGGTGGTACAGGGTGGAGGGGAATAAAAGGGAGAAAAAACGGGACAACTGTAATAGCATAATCAATAAAATATATATATTTTTAAAAAGTTCGTGCCCTTAACTCATGTCTGTTCATGCAGCTCTGTGAGGAGATGGATGGAGAGCACACACATCTCCTCTTATACACAGAAGTGAGATGGCTTTCTAAAAGTAGATCACTGGCAAGAGTTTTTGAGTTATGAGAGTCACTCCAGAGATTTCGTTCAGAAAAACGGTCACCACTGGCAGCACATTTCAGTGACACCGCATGGGTTGCCAAACTTGCTTACTTGTGTGACATATTCAACCTGCTCAATGAACTCAATCTGTCACTTTAAGGGAGAATGACAACAATGTCCAAGTTGACAGATAAAGTGGCTTCATTCAAAGCCAAACTGGAATTATGGGGACAATGAGCGAACATGGGGATTCTTGACATGTTTCGAACATGAACAGAGATTTTGAAAGAGACTGAGCCAGGGCCTTCTTTCTTCCAGCTGGTGCGTGATCACCTATCTCAGTTCTCAAAAGAGTTTGAGCACTACTTCCCAGCCACAAAGGATCTCCAAACTTGAAGGGAATGGATCTGCAACCCATTTGTAGATAAGCCAGGTGAATAGACTTTGTCCATGCTAGAAGAGGATCAACTGCTTGAGATTGCAAGTGATGATTTCCTTAAAAGTATGTCTGAGACAAGTTCAAATCTCCATATGTTCTGGACTAAAGTCAAGGTGGAATATCCTGACATTGCCACAAAAGCACTGAGAAGTCTGCTTCTCTTTCCCACATCCTATCTTTGTGAAGCAGTGTTTTCTCCAATGATAGCAACCAAAATGAGATTATGGAGTAGACTGGACATAAACAACACACTTTGGGTGTCACTGTCTCCCATCACCCCCAGGTGGGACCATCTAGTTGCAGGAAAACAAGCTCAGGGGACTGATTCTACATTATGGTGAGTTGTATAATTATTTATTTATATATTACAATGCAATTATAATATAAATAAAGTGCACAATATATGTAATGCACTTGAATCATCTCAAAACCATCATCCCCCACAGCTGGTCTGTGGAAAAAATGTCTTCCATGAAACTGGTCACTGGTGTCAAAGAGGTTGGGGTTCACTGTGCTATATCATATAGCCTAGAGGTGTAGCAGGATATCCCATGTAGGTTTATGTAACTATATGCATGCTATCCACACAATGACAAAATTGCCTAATAGTGCATTTCTGAGACTGTATCCTTGTTATGTTGGTTCTGTTTCTCTAGAGAACACTGGCTAACTAACTAACTAACTAACTAAATATTTATATATTTATATATTTGTATATAAATATAGATAGATAGATATCTATCTCACATGAGCTCATCTACACACACACACACACACACACACACACATGAAATGAGCTCAAGTGATTTTGAAGACTGGCAAGTTCAAATTCCTCAGGGCAGCCCAGGCAGGCTGGAAACTCAGGCAGGACTGCTGAGTTGCAGTTATGAAAGTGGAATTCCTTCTTTGGGAAACCTTAGTCTTTGTTCTTAGGCCTTCGACTGATTGGATGAGACTCGCCTATATTACAGAAGAGCGTCTGCTTTACTCAAAGTCTACTGATTATAAATATTTATGACATCTCAAAAACAATCTCCTTAGAGACATTCAGTGTGATATTTGACCAACCAGTTAGACACCATAGCTTAGCCAACTTGACACATAACCACCACATCTATTTTAATTTTCACCACTTTTGGGGAGACACCATTGTGCCTCTAGAGCAGATGAAAAAACTTAGGCTCAGAAAAGCTAATTAATGTGCCCTAATTTAGTCATCTAGTGGGTGGCTGTGTAAACAGTTAAAACCCAGGTCATTAAGATTCCAAAGATTCTTGTAAAGTGAGAGAGGCCAAAAGTCTATTTCTCTGGTGGTCCTTGAGTATTACATTGTGCTTACCTGAGGAATAGAGGCCCTAAAATTACTCCCTTTTCCTTAGTCACAGGGGCAAGAGGCTCTTTTTCTTCTTCCTTTCATATGTACTCTTTCCCATGGTTCTTTGGAGTCAACTGCCCTTTGCCCTTTGTGAGGGTACCAAGGCTTTCCATGAACTTACTGAGAGATGACCTTTCTTCCTGACTCCACTTGCTTCTCCCACTCTCCTTCCCAGTTAGAAGTCAGGCTTTTGCTAACAACTGGAAGGAAAAACTTTTGTTTGTATCTCTGGGGTTTGCTCTGAGGAGCAGAGGATCAGGTGTTGCCCCATCTGTAATCTTTTTCCTCTGCTACACTGTTATCTGGTTGACAGGATTGGTTATTTCTGTCCCTAGGGTTTAACTCTACCAAGCAGGCTCACCAGAACCCACAGATTCTGTAGGCATCAAAGTATCCTAGCTTTATCATGAATGTCGCTCTGTTTAGCAAACATTTCCCGAGTACTCATGTAGCACCTTGTACAGGGTGACTCAGACATGATCTCTGCCCATAAGGAGTTCATAGGAAAATGGTAGATGTTTGCATAAAACCACAGAGGAGAGGTATGAATGCAGAGTGGGGTAGAAAAAGGAGAGGGAAAACTGCCTAGATGGTGTGTTGCTTAAACTAAATCTTGAAGGAGGAGCCAATGAAGATCTCAGAAAAAGATATTTCAAGAAGAGAAGGATCGGTTCAGTGGTAAATGTTTAAAAAATCAGTTTTCTGGAAAAATTATAATTTGTGCTTTATAAAAATTTCTGTGGTGTAAATAATCCCACAATAGTCCATTTCAAGCTACCAGTTTTACATCACTGAATGTACAGTGGGGAAGAGATGCACACCGTGGGGTACCAGGACCAATTAACTGACTGCAGCGCACCACTGGATCAGTTCCTCCAAAGGCTCATTGTAACCCATCTGGGCTGCTTGGTGGTCCTAAAGGCTAAAGAAGTGGCTTTTAGTTGCCCTGGCTCATGTGGTTCAGTGGATTGAGTGCAGGCCTGTGAAGCAAAGGGTCTTTCATTTACCAGTCAGGGCGCCTCCCTGTGTTGCAAGCCAGGTCCCCAGTAGGGGGTGCACAAGAAGCAGTCACACATTGATGTGTCTCTCCCTCTCTTTCTTTCTCCCTTCCCCTCTAAAAATAAATAAATAACATATTTTTAAAAAGAAGTGGCTTTTGGACTTATGTAGATAATGTTGGAAAAGTCAGCAGGACTAGGTCATGAAGGGTTTGTGGGTTATGCTGCAGGCAGTGAAGAACCATTCAATGTTTTAAGCAGGAGAGTGATACAATTAAAATAATATTTTAGAACTATCTAGATGTTTGCTTGTACTCATAATCAACATTTTTGGTTACCTGCTTTATCAGTAAAATAATTTCAAAAATCCACCTACAATATATAAACATGTACAACTGAACTGAACACACTAATATAAATACACCTAAATATAAAGGGGCATGATAAGGTAATACTTAAACAAAGCTGGATAAAATTTGAAATCTTTTCATTCGGCATCCTGATGGGTCATCCTGCAGCAGGTTTCTGCAGTACTCAACAAGGTAAGGCCATGCAAGAACCACTGGCAATGTGGGTACCATTTTAATAGAATTAGCAGAAACTGTGGGCCATTCCCATAACGTGCTAATTTTTTCCTGTGTGCTTGGGGACATGGGCGCATAGGCCTAAGTATTTCCTGCTCCTCTGCTGTGTATTTTCCTGACTGCCGGTAGGCCAGGAAATTCCAGCATCACTTGTGCAGAGGATGAGCTTGAGGCTGGAGGCTGCACGACCTGTTAGTTTTTCAGTTCAGGTGTGAGATGACTGGGCCTGGACTGTGTGGTAGCAGTGGGGATGGAGAAAAGTAAGAAAGATTTGAGAAATCTTAATGAGGTAGGATCCACAGGACTCAGTGGTGGATTGAACATGGAGTTATGGAGGAGAGAGGGGACACAGGTGACTGCCTTTGGCCAACCTCATGGGTGAGGCCTAACTCACTGAGATGAGGAATATCAATGGGTAACCAGAGTCTTTTCTTTTTTTTTTCTTGCAGGGGGGAGAGAGAGATGAATCATGAAAATTATCACAAATTAGGTACTTACTAAGTAACCAATGTGTGCACAACACTGAACTAGGCACCATGGAGGATGCAGGAGTCAGTCAAGTATTTTCCCTGTGCAGGAATAATAGCAGTGTTTGAAATTGGTGCCTTTGCTTCTGGCCTGGAGGCCTGACCTGCTCTCTGTCCTTCCCTACAGCCTATAGACCATAGATCTTGTGGCTGGACAGGCAACTGAGAGAGATCTAGCAGAGACTGTGTTCCACAGCGTCTGTCCTCATAATCATCTTCAAGGACGGTGAGGAAGGCTTCTCTTTCTATGACAGTCGTGGTGCAGGCAGCTGCAACCAGCTAAAGGCTTCAGGCTGCCCTTTGTTCTTCTCAACTGCTATTTACTATAACAATAGCATTATAGCACAATTAAATAACATTATAAATGAATTAAAAAGAAAAGCATAGGTTATAATTCCAATATCCCTGTGCATAAGAGATTATTTTCTATCCCACATTGCCTCCCAAGCCTTAGCCACATGCGTGAATTATTTTTTACATTGCTGTAATTACAGTGTATTTACAGTTTTATATTCATCCTTTCCACTTACCATCAAATTGTAAATATTTTCCATTTTTCAACATTGTCTTCATAATGATCATTTTAATGGCTGTATCGTATTTCTTGGAGATGATGTACAACAACCATGTCCATATTGTCTAATATCTAAATTATGTCTAATTCCTTGTTATTATAGATAATGAAGCCTGAATTACTTGTGTCTGGGTTCTAATTTTGGTTAACCCTCACTTGTTTGAAATAAAAGGGCTGCCCAAGTTTTCTCCTCTTAAAAGGGAAACATTATACAAGCGTGATTTTTAGCTGAGGGGGCCAGAATTCTCCTAGATCCAAATGTAGCTTGGACTTCCATTTTCTGGTGGTGGAAAATAGTTTGCCTCTTTACATTCATTGGTGAATGGAAAGGCACCCTAGGCAGGTGTTGAACTC
>PVJD01019615.1:0-11281 GCA_004026545.1 Mormoops blainvillei
AAAAAAGAAATAATAAGAAAAACAATGTGATGTGATAGAGGTGTTAGCTATGGTTATGATGATAATCTTACTGCAATACATACGTGTATAAATCAACTCATTGTGTAGATACACCTTAAACTTACACAATATTATGTCAATTATATCTCAATTTTTTTAAATAGCATTATAGAAAAATAAGTCCTAAAATTCTGTAATTTTGGTTTTGAGGTGATTAAGGAGATAATTTTTTTTAATGTTTTCACATTCTAGAAAACAAAATTCTGTATTCTTCTTACCCCACACTCTTTTAAGTCTGACTACAGCTACCCTCTGTCCTTAGAGGCTCTCAAGATGAAAGGTCATGAGGGTTCCTGGCTCTGGAGCCCAAGGGAGAAAAAGAACCTACGGACCACAGTGGGACAGATGGACCCAGCACCCACGGTGCGCCTAAGGAGGCTGAGGACAGAGCAAAGCCCTCGGGCTAGAAGCCCAGCCCTTAGGGTGGAGAAAGCAGGGACCACACCCCAACGGGCACGCAGTCTCTCTCCCTCTCGGCCAATCGCCGCTGAACTCTGCTCTGTTCTCTGATTGGTTTGAGCGGTGACGAGCCCTCCCGATTGCCTCGCTCGGGTTGGCCTATTTCTCGGTTCTGACCAGGA
This sequence comes from Mormoops blainvillei, assembly GCA_004026545.1. Classification (NCBI taxonomy): domain Eukaryota; kingdom Metazoa; phylum Chordata; class Mammalia; order Chiroptera; family Mormoopidae; genus Mormoops; species Mormoops blainvillei. The sequence continues at coordinate 642 of PVJD01019615.1, forward strand.
CGGTGGCCAGAGGAGGACAAGAAATTTGTGTACGGGATGGAGGGACGATTAGGGGCGGCGTCTGAGCTGCACATCTGCAAGCGGCCGGGCTCCAGGTAGATGGCTGTGGCCTATGTGATGTCGTGCTGCCGGGTGATGACCGAGAGGAACCGGCTGCAGCGTGTCCCGGGCCTCCTGCTGCCGCCGCCGAGGTAGCGATGGGGGGAGGGGCGGTTGCATCCCGCCGAGGGGCGGGGCGGGCCGGGTGGAGTTTGGACCTCCTGAGCTCTGAGAGATGCTTAGGTACCCAGCGTTTTGGGGAAGAAAAGAAAAGAATCTGCACGTCAGGGAATTCGTCTTTCAGTCCCACCTCCCAGAGGGGGTCCTTCAACCAGCCATTCCGTTTCTTCCCCTTCCAGACTGTTTGCCTCAGTTTCTCCATTTACGAGGTGAGGGGATGGCGCTGGGTCTGCCTTTCTTTATGGTCCCCTCGCCATGCGAGCCAGAATAAGGTTGCTAGACTTAGCAATAAAATACAGGATGCTGGTTAAATTTAAATTTCAGATAAACGACAAATAATCTTTTAGTATAAATATGTCCCCAATATAAAATAAAATTAAAGTATAAAATATTTGTTATTTGTCTGAAATTTAGCTGAGCTTCCTGTTTTTTATCTGGCAACCCTAGACAAAAATAACATTTGTGCACCTCCTAACCATTTACAGTGTGTTTTCCTAGCACTCCCTGTGTGGGGAGTGGTGCTAATCCATGTTCTGTGTTAACCGAAAGGGACTTGCCCATCCTTATAAAACTAGTGAGTAATGGGGCCGGGGCGCCTTAAAAGCCCATTTCAGTTCTGCTGTTCTTCACCAGTTGTGCAATTCAATAAAAGACTTCTGGGGAATTCTTCCTCGTTGTTGGAATGAATCTAGTTAACAAAAGCAAATTTATCATTCAGAAGGACTGGAAAGCTGCTTTATATTCAAGTTCCCCACTGTGGCATTTACCTTATATTTTTGGGAAGAAATAACTGCATTAAATGGTCAAAGAATATGTATTTACTATATGATGTTGAAAGTATATTTTACATATTATATCACAAGGCATATTATTTGGTTTTGATGTTATTGGAGGTTTTATTCACATGTATTGCAAGAGAACCATACATCACTATAAAGATAGGATTAACGCAATATAAGGTATAGAAGCTAAGAGCTCAGATTCTGGAATGAGATACACCTGGATTCATAGCCCAGCTCCATCACTTTGCTGGCAGTGGGCACATTACACAATCTGGGCCTCAGTTGCCTGTCCTTTAAAATATAGATGATAATAATTGTTCACTTCATGGAATTGTTGTATTAAATCCTTGTCAAGTACCTAATTAATTTTAGCTGTTATTAGCCATTATAATTTTACTTTTATAAGTGTGATTCCTTGGCATAAATCTTTAAATAATTATTAAATTTTTAAATTTTAACTTGAAAAAAGCCAAACAATTAAGAATGTTATTATGGATATCTTTAATTTCAGTGAAAAAACCCATACTGTTCAGTAATAATTAAAGCATATATTTTAGACTATAACATAACAAATTTGTGTTGTTAAGTTTAAGTGCAGCTTTGCAACATGAAATGCACAGCGATCTGTAATTAGTTGGGAATGTTGTCAGGGATCGGGAAATTCCCCTTCCATCCTTGATTCTTATGGCTGGACTGATACTAAAATTGACACAAGACCAGATTAACTGGAGAAAAAGTGATCTAATATGTGTGCATGTAGATCATCAATGATCTTTTGAGAAATGGTGATCCAGCCAGCTTTTAGAAGAAGAAACAATGTATTTGTGAAGAATTGATAGGACATAGAGTCAGGTTTGGGTGCTCATTAGTGAGGGAGCTGAACAGAATTTGGGTTTGTATAGTAAATTAGAAGGAAGTAACGGGACTGGTTTACGGAAGCTTTTGGGCCCTGGCTTCCTCACGCCAGTGGCAGGGTCCCTGCCTTGGCCCCCCTGCAGCAAGGAGGACAGCTTTAGCTGCAGAGACTTACTCCCTGCATTCAAGGCACCAGAGGGGGTCAACCAGCTGCTTGGCAGCTAATTCAAAGTAATCGGTATGCCATTGAGGGATATTTTGGGGTGGCCTGCCGTGGGCCCCAACACTCTTCTCAAAGCACACTACTATATTTTCTTTTAATCAGACTTTTCTTAACAAAGCTGTGCACTTTATTAAGATCAAAGCTGTATAAGTCACAGTTTCCTGTTGAAAGGTACTTATTTTTAAAGTGAGTCATAATCAGCAAATACATATCAGAATGACTTACCTTGGAGCTGTAAACAGAGCTTGTTTTACTACTTACATGTCTTACACATAGAAGAAGAATAAAGGAAATGTTTTGGCTCTTTAATTATCTAGCTGATGTCTCTAAGAAACTGAGACTCCCAAGTCTGAAAAGGCGCAAAAGTCTTATTAAAAATTAGACACTTAGCCCTGGCCAGTTGCTCGGTTCGCGTGTCATCCGGTGCACCAAAAGGTGACAGGTTCAATTTCAGGTCAGGGCATATACCTAGGTTGTGGGTTTGATCCCCAGTTGGGGCACATATAAGAGGCAACCAATCAATGTTTCTCTCTCACATGGGAGTTTTTTTCTCTCTCTCTCCCTTCCTCTCTTTCTAAAACCAGTAAGCATATCCTCAAGTGAGGATTTTTTTTTTTAATGAGACACTTAAAAGGATTTTATCATGAAGCAGTTTGATTAATTATAAACTTGAAAGTGATTCTGTGTTGTGCTGTATAAAAGCTGTTTGCAGACCAGAATTTTAAACTAAATATGTACAGTTCAGCATTTAGCCATGTGCTTCAGAAGTCATTTGACAGAGCCTTTATTTCTACAACATAATAATTTAAAACTTTTGACTTTTAAATTCAAAAGGTCATTCTGGCACTTGAATACAACCTGGAAGCAACTCGTCGTGCCTGCTTTGTGGAATCGGTGTTCAAAATGAAATGCAAAAACACGCAGACTGTTGCAGCACATACTGGTTATTGGTACTCCAGGGAGAACAAGATGTGCTAAATAAAGGGTATCTTTGTAAGTGTTACCATGTTTTCCCTAAGGCATTTTTTAACCAGTGATATGTGGGTTATGGGAAAAAAATAATTAGCCTAATTGCACAATCCAGTTGCCATCCCTGAATATTTAGGGATAATACAAAGACTTCTCTTTAATAGACTTTTTTTTTTTTAACGAATGATTTTAGGTTTACAGACAAAGGGAGAAGATTGTACGGAGAGTTCCCATATACCTTGCACCCAGTTTTGCATATTATTAACAGCATATGGTATATTTGTTAAAATTAATGAACCAACATTGATATATTATTATGAACTAAAGTTCAGAGTTTATTCAGATTTCCTTAGTTTTTACCTAATGTCTTCTTCTGTTCCAGGATCCCACTCAGGTTGCCACATGACATTTAACTGTCATGTCTCTCTTACCTGTGACAGTTGGTCAGATTCTCTTTGTTTATGATGACCTTGGCAGTTTGGAGGAGCTCCATCCAATTGTTCGTAGAATGCCCTGGTGTTGACGTTTGTCTGATGTTTTTCCGAAGATTAGACTGGAGTTAGGGCTTTTAGGGGAGGAAGACCACAGAGGTAAAGTGCCACTTTCTCATTACATCCAGGGGTTGACTGTTTGACATTGACCTTTATCAGCTGACTGAACTAGTAGTTGTGAGGCTTCTCCACTGAGAATTTCATCTTCCCCCTCTGGTTCTATACCACAGTCTCTGGAAAGAAGTCTCTTATGTGTGACCCACACTTAAGTAAGATTTTTTATTTTAATTTTCCAAAGTGGATCAAGAGGCTTGTTTTAGGTAAAGCAAATAAATATGTTGAGCCAAGGGATTAAGGCTCAAATCCATGAGAATTACCAGAAATTAATCCAAGTATTCATATGTGACGTCCTTTTTCTGTAGCTGGCAGGTTGGGTTCACTGTCACAATGTAGCTGTGAAGTGCTATATTGTCCTTCACCCTGCTGAAAGCAATTGTTTCCTACAATCTCTGTCTGGCTCATTTCTGTAGTAAGACAGGGACGCTTGGTCTCAAACATCATTTCTTCACGTATTATTATGAAAACTGTGATATCTGCTTGATTGATGTATCAGCATGGCCATTGTCTCTTTTTAAGGTTTGTTTTGCATTCTGCCTGATGCCAGTCCGTCTGTTGCTAGTCCTCGGTTCATGAGATCCATTTCAAACCCTGGTGAAGGAGGAAGAATCGGCCCTTGAAAGAGGGTAATGTTTTTCTATTTGATATACCTAAAATTATAGCCAGGATTTTTTAAAACCTTCTTATTTAAGCTCTATACTAAAAGAGCAGAACCTAGTGTGTCCAAGTATTTGTGATAAAGCTAGAAGAGTATACACAAAAAGAAAAACAACTATTCCAGGTAGTATAAAAACTAAGATAAACCTCCTTTGTAAGTCCAGGGTACTTTATTTGAAGCTTTGGTACAATAATAACTATAGGCGGAATTAATAGAATGAATTTCTAAGTGGTCTCTTCAAATGGTAAAGATGAACATTAGAAATCAAATGGTTTATTTATTGCAACTCTGATATGAATTAACATTTTCCTCTCTGAAATACTGTAGGGAAGGAAGTCGTATGTTCTTTGTGATGTATGAGAGATCAACAAGTGCATAGGCTGATCTTTTTCAGAACACAAGGCAAAAGCTAGACTGGCTTCTGAGAGAATATGTGACAGGAATTTCAGTTTCTAATGTGATCAGAGTGTCTGTCCCCCAGTAATTAAGACACTGTTACTATCTAATTATTCCCTGTATACACTGAAGCAGGATCTAGTTACAACGTAGCTGTGAGGTGCTGCGCTGTCTTTGCCTCTGCTCAGAACAGAACCGTTTCCTTTCCAGCCCTGCCGGCCATGGTGCCGTAGCCGTCAGGGATGCATGGGCTCACACACATTTCCCAGTTTAACCGCTGAGTTGACCAATGACTCTTGAGCATTAACTCTGTTACCATTGAAATATTTTGCAGGTGGTGATAGAGGCCTTCTCGAGAGGGAATTCAGATAAGGGACAAACCATATTTTGATTATTACGATTTATTGGGAGTTCAATTCCTCATTTAATTACACTATTTATCTCCCAAAAGTTGATGTTGAGGGGAAGATTTTAAGTCGTCTTTGTCAGCGCAAGCTGTGGGGTGGGGAGGATAAGGACCACACTCCACAGCAAGATACACGCTGTCTGTGAAGTTCATTACTACGTTGTGGCCCAGAAGAGTGTGCAGCAATTGATTTTGAATCAGAGTATGAGTATATACTACTGTATCTCAAGCTCCTGACTTTTATGTACAACTAGTGTCTGTGGTTATAAACTCTGGTCTGCCCACTACTTGTGAAACTTACATTCTTAGTTGAGTATTTGTCACCTTCACTGAATTACTTGCTTTTATTCCAGTGAATTAGTCATGTATTGCTTTTATTCTAGTAAAGTGTGGTTTTCATCAGCCAGACAGCCATAAAAATCAGATAAATGAATGAGGAAGATAATCTATCATCTAGTAATATGATAAGATGTATTTAAATTGTACCTTGGGAAGATTCATGGTTGGTCAGATCACAGTGTGAAAGTAAATGTGAAATTAGAAGTCTAGATTTTGGACTTTATAAAGTTGATATTCAAAGGAAGAATCAATGTTGCTGTTAGTTCTGGCTGTCCTAACTTGCACAAATCTTTTTTTGTTTGGTCATGTTGCACAAATCTTGTGCTTTCTTGGAGATTCCTCTGTAACGGGGGTTTTCTCAGCATTTTTCTGCTAGCAATTTTTATTGATGCTGGCATATGTATAAGGGCTTTATCATTAAATAAATTAAATGATGTCTTGCTACTAATATAAAAGTAATTTTGTTTAAAAAATATAATAGTTGATAAGAATAGGTGACAAGGTGGTACTCAGAAATGGTGTTGACCTGACTTAGGACATAAATTCATAAGCAAAACAGTATGCTGTTTGGATAAAGAGCGACTCAGTATTTCCATATTTGTTTTTCTCATCCTGGTTATTTGATATTTTAAGTTGCTCCAGCCAAGACATTTTTGATTTATTGTATTATGTGTTTTGGTAGTAAACTTATTTCATTCATTTGTGTTACAATGTATGAGATGATCAGAAAACACTGATAAATATAGGTTACCATAGAAAATTTTTGGAGGTTCTGCCCCTCCGCTCCCCCCATATATTTGAAAAGTTTTAAGTCCTGGATCAAGTCTGTCCAGTAGAACTTCCTGCAGTGATGGAAATGTTCTCGATCTGTGCTGTCCAACACGGCAGTGACACACCGTATGTGGCTATTGAAATGTGGTTAGGGCAACTGAGGGACTGAATTTTCTCTTTTATTTAAGTTTAATTAATTTCAACTTAAATAGCCACATGTGACTAGTGACTGCCGTTAGGGCAGCATAGTCCTAAGTAATACTTAACATTCCAGAGTTTATATTTCCAGTTTATAGTTCCAAATGTGTGTGAAAATGGATTACATAACGGTTCTTTTGATGTTGCCCCTGGTGTTTACATCTGTCCCGGGCTGATACCTGCCCCCAGCCCGCTTGGGCATGCGGTTTAATTTCCTTACCCCAAACACAACACCGTCATCTGCTTTATAAATTTTAATGCTCAAGGTGCCTGATAGAATCTGATCTCACAGCCAGATGAATTCCTTTGCACTAACTACAAAAGAAATATTTTCCCCTAGGTACTGTGATTAGCATCTAGTGCTCCAGTTCCAAGTACTCTATGTGTAATCTTGGCAAATAAACAGGCACTGATGGTTAATAAGTAGCTCATATTGTTAGTAGTTCATGTAGTATTTGGTAAGTAATAGTCTGATGAATAATTTTCCTTTTGTTCAGAATTGGCAGTAGGAGGAACGTTTGGGAGGAAAGCTGCAGCAGTAAGCACTGAAGAAGACGGGGATTCTTCACGACATCGAGCCTTTCCGACACACTGTAGTGGAGGAAATTTCAACAGATGTGGCTGACCGATTTACACTGTAATTCCTGGGATGAGATAGTTTCGAATGCAGTGCTCACTGTTTCCGAATGGGCACCTACACATGCATTGTACTTCTTTCTTTGGAAATCTTGTCTCATGTTCATAACAGATCAGAAATACAGGTTTTGATAGAAAGCGACTTTTAGTCATGAGCTCTGTGGAAAGTCATTGGCTTTATCCTCTTTCAAATTAGACTCTTGGGGTTGGGTATGAAAAATGAGGTTGTAAACATCTTTCTTAGAAATTTATTTCCTAGTTCTATAAAAATGGTTATATTGAGTGTTTTCTATCATTTAATAGTATACTTGTGGACTGAAGGATATGTGCTCCAGAAAAGCAGCTAATTACATTCAACTAGTATATCTGCCTTTATTGTGTTAGTCATCAGGCTGAACAGAATACATTTTAAATGATTTTTTAACAAAATATTTGAATTCATTTTGTGTGGAATTGTGCTCTTATTCAGTAAAGCATTTTATTAGTGGTAAGCGTGAAATGGAGCCTTTTGCTAAAAGCACAAACAATTATGTCCTAGGGTTAAATCCAGAAAAATTTCCATATAATATATTGAATGTTCAATAAAATAGATTTTTCCCTAATGTCATTCGGTCACCATTCCTTAAAATTTGTACTTTTTGCCGTAACTCCATGTTTTCAAAGGGAAAAAGGAAGAAGATAAAACAGCAGTCTATAGTAAATATTTTATTCTACTTATAAAATTACGCACAAAGAATGTAACAAATGTGGCTTCTCATTAAAAGGTTTAACAGTCCCAAGTTAGCAGCCACGGGGCAGTGGCACAGAGACCGCTCAGCGGTAGGTGTACAGCAGTGCTGTCTGCCAAGCATCGTCTGCACTGAGGAAGAAGAAGTGTTAGAGGGCAAGGTCCCTCCCTCTCCTGGAGTGGCAGACTTCCTGGTGTATACAAAGTAGCTGCTTAACATCCAAGATTTCTGTGAATAAACTCATCAGTAAAGCTATTTTTCCATAATAATAACATGGAGTTGCTGTAATAGGCGTATTATGGAAGGATTGACATTGGGTATAATCCTTGCTTTTTCCTACTCACAAATTGCTTCTTTAGCAATCTTCATCTCGACCACAGCTTATAATTTGTTAAAAAGAACCGCTCTGACAGGCAGTGAATATTTCACTAGTTGTTTTCTAGGCGGTAGCACCTAGAAAAATTATTGTAATGAATTTCTAGGTGTGAGCAGCCCTCTGTCCTTTATTTCTAGAGTCCTGTACCAATACTTACCACTTTCTTCACCATATAACTGCTGCTGTGACAAATGAAAAAAATGCTGGAATCCTCAGAAGTATCGGGTCAATTAAAAGTCACCACTGTCTCCAGCAAGGAAGGGTGCAAAGGAGGGCCTCCAGAATAAAACACAGGGCGCGCCTCCTGCCCTTGACGCCCATTCCCAGCAAAGACTGGAAGGCGGTGGAGATGAGACAAAACCGAACACGCATATTTGTGTCGAATTAGGAAAAGGTAACAACAGAATTTGTTAGGAGGCCTTCACAGCCCTCTTTAATGATACAGGTTTTATAATACTTAGGATCACAGCTGTCCATTATCTCCATCCAAGAACACCTTTGATCACTTTCTTAAACTCAGTAGCATTAGGCGCTGCTTCCCCCTCTGCACGTTCCCCTCCCAGGGCCCCCCTCCCGCTTTCTTCCTCCTCTGTGTGTGGCCCCCTGCCGTCCCCTCCACACTCCGAGGCTTCCTAAGGGCTCCTCAAAGCATCAGACCAACTGCTCCTGGGAGGACTCTAATGATCATTAGCACTTCAATCAATATGTTCAAAACCAAACTTACTATCTTGCCCCAGTGCTAGTTACCTCATTACCTTAAATCTTCTCTTGTCTAGACTTTGTGAACGGGCTTCTAAAGTCGTTCCTCAGTCCCCAGTCTTGCTTTATCCAATCCATGTGCCACTCAGAAAACAGGGTGGTCTGATAAAACTATAAATTACTCAGTGGCTTTCCTTTCTGCCTCAGATTCCCTGCCTTTGGTGTTGCATCTAAAAAGTCATCACTAAACCCAAGGTAACCGAGATTTGTTTACTTACTTTTGCTTGTCGATGTCCAATTGTTGCAGCACCATGTGTTAAAAAGACCATCTTTTCTTCCTTGTGTTGTCTTTGCTTTGTTGTCTAAGAGCAGATAAATATAGCTGACTACTTACGTGGATCTATTTCTGGGCTCTTGTAAGGGAAACTATTTTTCTCCTCAACTCACAGAATTCGACTTGCAGACTACTTCGCTTCCCGCATTCCCGGTCACTAAATGTTGGGGGGGTTCCCACACGGAGCAATTCAGTGATACCAGCTGGGTGTCCTATAATGTCACTCAATTCTGGCACTAACTAACCTGGAGACAGTGTCAGATCCCGTAGGTTGAGAGGTCAGTCCCACAAGACTGTCCTTTCGTGCATGTTTAAGATGCCAAATGCAACTCCAGGTCTTTACTCATGCTTCTGACTGGCTGTAGGTTGGAGAGTCCCATGCCCCGTTTCTCAGGTTCTATTAATTTTCTAGAATGGCTCACGGACCTCAGGAAAACATTGTATTTACCAGCGTAGCAGTCTAATATAGAATGATACAGCTCCGGAGTATCCAGATGGAAGAGAAGTCTAGGCCAGTGCCTGGCGGAAGGGGCAGGGAGCTCACCTGGCACATCCACGAACTCACCAACCCAGAAACTCTTCAAACTCTGTCCTTTTCAGTTTTCAGAGAGGTTTCTTTATGGAGACATGATTGATTACCTCATTGGTCGTGGGTGATAAGTTCATCCCTCAGCTCCTCTCCCATCTCTCTCATCCCTGGAGGTCAAGGGGTAGGGCTGAAAGTTCCAACTCTCCAATAATGTGGTTGGTTCCCCTAACAACCACCCTCCATCCTTAGGGTCTATCCAAAGGGCATTCACTAATTAAACATCAGATGCAATCGCAAAGGGTCACCGTCCTCAGTTTACTGTAGTCAGGAAGTTTGAAAACAAAAACTTCCCATCCAGACCAGCTAGAATTGTTTACCCACAATTGATATCAATCAGAACTGAACTCCAGGGATAGTACTGATCAGATGAGGGGAAGAGTTGAAAAAAGGCAAAATATGCTTTCATTGTACCCAGCTTCTCTTTTATAACAACACCAGAACACTTGAACCAAATTGAACATAGTCACTAGGTAGCCTTTCCTTATGATCTAAATATATTAATTAAAACTAAACAGTGTTGCCCCGAACACTGGCGTGGCTAATGGAGACCAGGCACATGCAACTGACGCTCACTTTTCTGATTTGCAGTCTTACAGCTTCTCCAAAGCACATCTTCTAGCTTCTGCATTCAAAGTGCTGGGGAGGGGACTGGGCGGAAGTCCACAGACCTGTGCGACCTGGAGAAAGGCAATGCGGGGCCTCACAGGAAACAAAGCCACCCCAACAATGCTTGCAAAGCTCAGCATGTCCACAACAGACTGCTGTGGGTGCAGCTTCCTTTGTGGGCCTGCAGCTCTGATCAATGACCAAGCAACAGCTGGAAACCCCAGAGCTACCTCCCTTGGGGCCCAGAT
>PVJD01019616.1:0-11273 GCA_004026545.1 Mormoops blainvillei
TCTCCCATGGCGATGTAACTCACAGGGACACAGCCCAGCAAGGGCAGGGGGTGGGTCTCTGAAACCGAGCCCGAAAAGGCAAGCACACCCCTATTCAGCCTCATCTCTGCGTCAGTCACCTGTTGGGGTTTCTTAGCCCTGTGCTCTCTCGTGCCCCTTACACTGCTCCACTCATGCTCTTTGTGATGAGCACCTTCCCTCTCCTCTCAGGAGACATTTGGGAATAGCAAACAGGAGGTCTGTGAGCGTCCCTGAAGCTCTCGTGCTGCTGCGTCTCACCATGTGGCTTGCGTAAAGGGAGCACAAGGGGCTTGGGCAACCTGCCGTCGAATGGCACATGCTTGTCGAGGGCTCCGCTCTGAGGGGGGAAGGTAGGAAGCAAAGCAAAACACGAGTGCCTTGTCTGACCTGGGACGGTTTGTGCGTGCATGTGTGCACGTCTACGTGTGTGTATCTGAAGGGAAAAGGAAGATCTTTGAACTTCACGTATATGACTAGTGTCTTTTCAGGTTATGGTTTGATGTATAACCACTTCTTTATCCTTTTTTGGTGGAGCAAAAAGGTATTGTAATTCAATACCATATATTTTTTTAAAATCGTAACATTAAAATTAACAGAAGAAGCACGGGCTTATTACACTGAAGTTGCTAAGTGCTGACACCATGCTCTACACACCCCTGTTACGATTTATGAAATGCAGAATTATAGGATTGTTTGAGTTGGTTTATTACAACTCTGATTTATAAATGCTAACCTTCACCTGAGTTTGATTGTAGTTTCTTTTTCTGTTTATTTATACATGTAATTCTTGAGGTAACTAATTTATAAAACAAAAGTTACAAATTTCTAATTTAGTGTCTCGATTTACAGACCCCTGACTTCATTAACTTCTTGATTTATAAACAGTGAACTAAAAGTCCCAGTTAATAAATGCTAAGTCTCCTGCTAGGTTTATATATCTAACCAAGAGCCCCGCTGTAAATCACTGTCACGTTTGCAAATGTTCCCATTAGTTAGTGTTTTGGCTGTTTGATTTGAAAACACTTCTATCTTCAGTATTAAATTCTGATTTGTCTTTTTAATATATAGCTCATTCTGATAATTTGTTACTACCAAGTGCTGATTTATAAGGCACTGTAATAAATTTTATGACATAAATTTTAAAGGATTTGAATTAAGTACACTGCATTTTTGAAAGCTTTATGGCTAAAAAACTATTCTCAGGAACAAGTAAATTTTACATCCTACAAAATAAAACGTGGAGTGTTGGTCATAAGGATGTTTGTTTTTTCTCTTCTGTACTGTCTCTCCACCTCCTGCATTAAGACTTCTGTTTTTAAACAGTGTGTACAGTTGTTCGCTGGATCTAAACAGACTTCCAAGGGCAGAAAGGTTAGTGTTTGAGCTGAACAGATTGATGTGATTATTGTGTACTAAGCCTCTTGCTGAATTGGGGGTCTAGGGGGTGGGGGGTCTGTAGGTGTTATCTTGGTTCTCTCTTCCATGTAGGCTTTTCATCTGTTGGGGACACACTGGTTCCTCTTTGGGCTTAAATCCCTGCCTGGGGAGCTCATAGCATTTGCTGAGCAGCCTGTTAATTACCTATCTGTTGAAGTCATTTATTGTTTCCCTGGCTAAGGGCTGAGGGACTGATGTTTATCAGTTTTATGCCTTTGCCTACTGGTGGCTGGACTACTGCCCACAGTCAGGGAGAATTGTTCCCACAGGGCATCAGGGCAAGGGCCGAGGGCACTAAGGATTAGCATTTTAGATTGATAATATTCTCCGTGATGTTATGCACAATAAAGGAAATGGATGATTTTCCTGTTGGCAGTATCAAATCTAGCAGATCTGGGTGGTTCACTTTGTTCCTTAGGTGCATGTGATTCACATTTGTACTTTTCTCCTTTTCTGGGGGGTATACACAGTCACACAGTGACATTTACTATGAAGGTTTTATCTCACTGAATTTCCAAGAGCTGAAAGCTATTTAAACGGGCAATGAAAGGCATACACATCCTTTTGGATGAACTGACAAAACAATAGACAGAAACTGTTATCCTGTACTCTCTACATTGCCCTGAGATTTGCAAGAATCTGGGAATGGTGGGTGGTCAATTTGCAGTATAGCAGTTGAGATTGACCACAAAGCATTTTTTTCCCTGAAATAGTTTTTAACAACAAAGTTGTTAGAATAAAGTAGCCTATATATTTGTTAAAAATATCCTTTGGGGCTATCCCTGAGCATTGGGATTGGAGTTGGGCACATGGAGAAACTAACACAGTATTCTAGAAGTTCCATACATTGTCTTTCTCCCTAAGGGCAAATCAAAATAACAAGGAAGGACTAAAATACAAACTAATGTTAGAGAAAATAAAATCAGAGACCCAGAAAGGTTTTCTTTGTGGTGTAAAAACCCATGATACCAAACCTAGATTTAATACTTGATCTAACTGCAGTTTCAACCTCTCCGAGAGACATAATCATAATCAGCCAGCCTGGAAGACAGGTTTCCTTCTAGAGTAGTTGTGTGAGCTACTTCAAGTCTTATCAACCTTGCAGGACTTTAGTTTCTTTACCTTAAGGAGAGAACTTAATTAACAAACATCTGCTGAGCACCTACTGTCAAAACTATTGGAGAATGATGGATCATTGAGGCAACGGTTCAACTTCATGGAATTAAAGTCCAGAAGAGAAGACATTTAGTTATAAAAATTAGTTATTTTTGATAGTGTAGATGAGGAGAAAAATTCCTCAAGGTCCCTTTCATCTTTGCAGTAACAGTGGTTCTGACTACTGCTAGCAACTACCAGAGGGGCCAGTACAAACTTTGCTCTCTAAGAATTGGAGTTTTCTCCTGTCAAATGGTTCCCTGAGGGATCAGTTCAGGGATTACTTTTGTTTTCCCACCATGGAACTTTCTTGCAGCTGGATTGGCCTCCCAGTAGGCATTTATCAAAAGCACTTAATGGTAAATAAACTAGCCAAAACCACCTGACACGAGGGACAACAGATTAGAAAATATTTTGAGATTAAAAAAAACAAACAACAAGAACCCAATATACCAAAATTTATGGAATGCATTTAAAGTAGGGCTCAGAGTAAAATTTATAGCTGTAAATGCCTACATTAAAAACACAAAGGATACCAAAACAATAATGTAACTTTCCACCTTCAGAAACTAGAAAAAGAAAATCAAACTAAACCAAAGCAAGCAGAAAAAGGGATGAGAAAAATTAGGATGGAGATAAATAAAATAGGGGATAGAAAACAACAGAGAAAATTGGCAAAATAAAAATTTGGTTCTTTGATCATATCAAAAAATGGACAAACCATTAGCACACAGACTAAGAAAAAAGAAAGATTTGTATTTTTAACAGTATCAGGAATTTAAGTGGGACATTACAGAAATAAAAAGAAATATAGGAGACTATTATGAGGTACTGTATGTCAACAAATTACGTAACCTAAATGGAAAGGACAAATTTATATAAACACAAACTACCACATTTTCTGTTTTAAGAATTAACTGCAACTCTTCTCAAACTCTTCCAAAAAAATAGAAGAGAAAGGAATACTTCCTAACTCATTCTGTAAGGTCAGTATTACTGATACCAAAGCCAGACAAAGAAAACTACAGAAAAATATTCCTCATGTCTATAGATATAGAAACACTCCACAAAATACTAACAAACTGAATCCTGTAGCATATTAAAAGGATTATGCACCTTGATCAAATGGGATTTATCCCAGGAGTGCAAGAATGATTCTACATATGAAAATCAATCAATATTATATACCATATTAATAGAAAGAAAAAACCCACATGATTATCTCAATATATGTAGAAAAAGCATTTGACAAAATCCACTATTCTATTTCATGATAAAAAACACTCCACAATATAGGAATAGAAGGGAACGTCCTCAACCTGAAAAAGGGCATCTATGAGAAATCCACGGCTAACATGACACTGGTGAAAGACTGAATAATTTACTCCTAAAATAATGAATGAGACAAAGATGTCTTCTGTCACCATTTCTATTTAACACTGTGCTAGAAGTTCTAGACAAGGCAGTTAGGAAAGAATAAGAAATAAAATGCATATTTTCATATGTCTATTGGCCCTCTGTATGTCCTCTTTGGAGAAGTGTCTATTCAGGTCCTTTGCCCATTTCTTAATTGGGTTGTTTGTTTTATTAGTGTTGAATTTTTTAAGTTCTTTATAAATTTTGGATATTAACTCTTTATCAGATATATCTGCAAATATGTTCTCTCATTCTGTGGATTGTCTTTTTATTTTGTTTTTATTTTGATGTTTTCCTTTGCAATGTCACTAATCATCAGAGAAATGTAAATTAAAACTACAATGAGGTACCATCTCACTCCTGTCAGAATGGCTGCCATCAATAAATCAACAAAGAACAAGTCCTGGCGAGGATGTGGAGAAAGGGAAACGCTCGTGCACTGTTGGTGGGAATGCAGACTGGTGCAGCCACTGTGGAAAACAGTATGGAGATACCTCAAAAAATTAAAAATGGAACTGCCTTTTGACCTTGCGATCTGACTTCTGGAAATATATCCGAATGAACCCAAAACACTAATTCAAAAGAACATAAGCACCTCTATGTTCATTGCCGCATTATTATAATCACCAAGATATGGAAGCAACCCAGTGTCCATCAGTAGATGAGTGGATAAAACAACTATGGGACATTTACACAAAGGAATTCTACTCATCTATAAAAAAAGAAGAAAGTTTTACCCCTTTACGACAGCAGGGATGGACCTGGAGAACATGATACTAAGCGAAAAAAGCCCATCCAAGAAAGACCAATACCACGTGATTTTACTCATATGTGGAATCTAACAAACTGAACTAACAAGCAGAACAGAAACAGACTCATAGATGGAGAGCAGATGACAGGTAAGAGTGGGGGAAGGGTAGAGGGTGGAGGGATTGAGCAAAAAGGAAAAAGGACTCATGGACATGGACAACAGTGTGGTGATTGTGAGGGGGGAGGGGTATAAGGGGAGTAAATGGTAATGGAAAAATACAATAAAAATAAATTTTAAAAATAAAATAAAATAAATAAATAAAATCCATCCAGATTTGAAAGGAAGAAGTAAAGCTTTATGTGTTCACAGATGATGTGATCTTATATATAGAAGCCCTAAATAATCCACAGATACTATTAGAGCTAGTAAATGAGTTTAGCATAGTTGCAGGACTCAAGATCTCTATGTAAATATGTGTTATTTCTATACAATTGGAATGAATGATTCAAAAATGAAATTAGGGGTACAATTCCAATTACAATAGGATCGAATAGAATAAAATACTTAGTAATAAATTTAACCAAAGAAGTGCAGGACTTGTATACTTAAATTTACAAAGCATTGTTGAAAGAACTTAAAGAAGGCCTAAATAAATGGAAAAGCATCCTGTGTTCATGTACTGAAATTTTTAATTTTGTTATGATGGTAATAATCCCAAAGTTGATCTACAAAGTCAATACAATCACTATCATAATTCCAAATGTGGTTTTTGCATAAATGAACATACTGATCTGAAAATTCATGTGGAAATTCTAGAGGCACAGCATAGCCAAAACAAACTTGGAGGACTCACACATTATAATTCCAAAGCTTAGTACAAAGCTACTATAACAGCATAGTACTGGCATAAGGATAGAACACATAGGTCAATGGAGCAGAAGTAGAAATCTAGCAAAAACCCATACATCTATAGTTAATAGATTTTTTACAAAAGTGTCAAGACCATTCATCAAGGAAAGAATAGTCATTTTTACAAACAGTCTGGGAGAAGTGGATATCAACATGCAAAATAATTAATTTGAACTCTTATCTCACACTGTGGACAAAAATTATTGTAAAATGGATCAAAGCCTAAATGCATATATTTATCTACATCCAGCTGCAAATATCAAAATCTTAGAAAGAAACATTGGTGTAAATCTTGGTAACCATGAATTAAACAACAACAAAATGTAATAACATGTAATGTAATAACAAAAGCACAAATGATCAAAGAAAAAAATTGTTAAATAGAACTTCATCAAAATTAAATACTTTATGCATCAAAAGGCATTAACAAAAAAGTTTAAAGGCAACCCATAGAATGGGTGAAAATATTTGCAAATTATATATCTTATAAGGGCCTAGGATCTAGGATACATAAAGACGTCTTTTCCTTCAATGACAGTAAGATAAATAGCCCAATTGAAAAAAAGGGCAAAATGCATGAATATACATTTCTTCAAATATAAACAAATGGCTGATAATCACAGGCAAAGATGCTTGACATCATTAATTTTTAAGAAAATGTTAATCAAACCACAATAATGTACCACCTCACACCTATCAGAATGACTATTATAAAAAAAAAAAGACATAAGAATTGGCAAGGATATGGAGAAACTGGACCCCTCATACATTGCCAGTGTGAATGTAAAATGGTACAACCCCTATAGAAAACATTTGTCACTTCCTCAACTACTTTTTGTCACAAAGTTTCCATTATGACCCAGTAGTAACTCTACTTCTATGTATATGCCCAAGAGAATTGAAAACACATATTCATATGAAAACTTAGACATAGATGTTCACAGCAACATTATTCATAACAGTCAAAGATGTTAGACTAAGTAAAAAGCCAGATTCTAAAGCCCACATACTGCATACAGTAGTCCCTTCTTATCCACAAGGAATATTTTCCAAGACTCCCAGTGGATGCCTGAAACCACAGAGTCACACACACACACACACACACACACACACACACACACTGTTTATTCCTATAAGTACATGCCTGTGATGAAGTTTAATTGATAAATTAGGCATAGTAAGAGATTAACGACAATAACAAAATAAAACAATTACAAGAATATACTATAATAAAAGTGATGTGAATGCGGTCTCTGTCTCTCTCAAAATATCTCATTGTACTGTATGTAAATCACGGGTACATTAAACAAAAAGATGAGTCACGCCTTGGACAGGATGGAATGGAACAGTGTGAGATTTCATCATGCTACTCAGAATGGCATGCAATTTAAAACTTATGAATTATTTTTGGAATTTTCCATTTAATATTTTGGACCATAGTTAACTGAAAGAGCAGAAAGCATAACCATGGAAAAGGGGGAACTGCTGTAATTCCATTTATGTGACATGTCCATAGAGACAGAAAATAAATTAGTGGTTGCCAGGGAAGGGTTAATGGAGTGACTGCTTAATGGGTACAGTGTTTCCTTTTGGGGTTAGGAAAATGTTTTTGAATTATTTATGGTAATGATTGCACTACATTTTTACTATAATAAAAACCACTGAACTGTGCATGTTAAATGGTGAATTTTATGTTGTGTGAATTTTATCTCAATCAAAAAAACATAATTGCCAAAATGATAAAAATATAATTCAGCAAGTCGATGACCTCTTTGATAAAAAGAAACAATATTAGTCAATAAACCTGCCAAGTGAAGATGAAAAATGCACTGCTTTCTGAAAATCTAGTAAGAGAATGGGCATTTTAAATTATTCATTACACCAATGCTTAGAAAAAAATAAAGGCATCTCATTTTATAAGAATTTTAACTCAATGTATATGCAGTCCTTCTCTATCTTTCTCTCCCATTAGGCCATTTTAAATACAAATCTGAGTGAAAAGTAGCAGCTTCATTCCTTCCACTAACATTTCTTTCTGCCACAATCATCTTATATATCTCAGGCTTAGGCTAGTGGCTAGTGACATCAGACTCATTTCAATTCAGGGCCATGGTTCTTTTGATGAAACACAGGACAGAAAAACAATATTGTCCACCTTCCAAGATGATGCTGGTGGCACAGACACACGGATGGGTTTGGATGTGTCCTGTTCAACATTATAATAGGTGAGTTGAATGAATTCACAGGGGTGTATGTTTGTTAAATGCATGGATGATCCAGAAATGGAAGAGTCGGCTAATGTGATAAATGACAGAATCAAGTGTCAAGAAGACCTTGACAAGTGGCTATATTAGCTGAAATTAGCGAGGTAATAAATTTATATCCTGTAGGAATGCATATGAATTTCTTAACTCAGGATTTTTAAAAAACCCATTGCATATATAAACAGCTTTGAAAAACCTAGCTAAGTAGTCATTTATGTTTAAACTACAGCAGTAGAAACAACAAATGTATAAATAACAAAAAACTGGAGTTTTAGTTGACTTCGAACTCAGTAGGTGTCCCTGGTTGCAAGTCCACAGACATGAAACTCTAATTTGACAAATGTGGTGAAGTTATCCACTGAAGTTGCATTGGAGGATGAAATACATTCTAGAAATGTTCTCACGTTCCTTTTGATGTATGACTGCACGGATTGCATATACCTTATTTGTGTCAGGGGATACCAGCAGCACCGAATACAAAAATATAAGAAATTAGCACCAGAAGTTATGATCACATCTCTCTTTTCCATAGCCTCCTCACTTATTGAAATGTCTCACTTTGTTTAAAATAAAACTAATAAGAGCCAGCTCCCAGCATTTATATAGGGATATAGTTGATACAGAGGGCAAAATTACATTAAATTCAAAAATAGTATCCTATGCTAATTTTAAACCATATCTTTCCATAGGTTCATCCTTAGTCGGGGCAGAGTATGTTAGCTCTGTTAAGAAAACAGAGTTTGGGAACTTTCAGACTGTTGGGGAAATATAAGCCGAGGTAGGCAACTTGTATATATCCTCCAAATTTGTCAATGCAGATATTTTGATCAAGTAATTCCATTTCTATTAATGTTTCCTATAGAAATACTCAAACATATTTACAAAGATATATGTAGGAAGGATGTTTACTTTAGCATTTTTTGTAAAAGCAACACATTGGGAAAAAAACTAAAAGGGCAATAATAGGGAAAGAGTTTAGAATTATTAATGAATTATGGTATGCCAGTACTGTGGAATACTGTCTTAGTTACCTCAGGTGCTATAACAAAATACCATACACTGGGTGGTTTAAACGACAGATATTTATTTTGCACAGCTCTAGAGGCAGAGAAGTCCAAGATCAAACTGCCCGGAGATCCTGTTCTTGGTGAGGATACTCTTCCTGCCTTCTTGCTGCTGTAAGATCACATAGCAGAAGAGAGAACTCTGTGGTCTCTTCCTCTTATTATAAAGACACTAATCTCACCACGGGAACTCCACCCTCATGACTTCATTGAAAGTGATTTACCCCTTTTTCTGGTTTCTTGGACCCAATTCCAATGTGCGTGTGTGTTGCGGGGGGCGGGGCAGTTTCCCACATAGCACCAAGCAATTCTTGAACACCAGCAGGGTGTCTGAAAATTCAACTCAATTCTGACACTATTTACCTAGATATAGCATCAGATTCCACAATTTAAGGGTTCAGTCCTACATGACTGCCCCACCTCTCCCACTTTAGATGCCAGGGGAAAGCCCAGGTTATTATTTGTGCTTCTGACCAACTGGCTATAGATCAGAGGTCCTCACGACCTCCTCCTTAGGTTTGATTAATTTGCTAGAACAGCTCACAGAACCTAGGAAACCTGTTTACTCACTATAAAAGAGTAAAACTCAGGAACAGTTATACAGAAGAAACACATAGGGCAAGATATGTGGGAAAGGGCATGAAGCATCTCCATGTGTTCACCAGCTGGGAAGCTCTCCCAACCTCCTCATCACACAGTCATGATTGATTAATCATTGACCATGACTGAACTCAATCTCTAGCCCCTCTCCAGGCCCTGGAGGTTGGGGGTTGACACTGAAATTTCCAACACTCTAATCACAGGTTGGCTCCACTGGCAACCAGCCCCCATCCTTAGGAGCTGTCCGAATGTTATCCCATTAATATAAAAGACATCTTTGTCACTCTCAACACTCAGGAAATTCCAAGGGTTTTGGGAGCTGTGAGCCAAGAACCATGGAGGAAGACCAAATATATATGATGAGTGACCAATTTTTTTTTCTTATAAATCACAGTATCACACCTCCCAAAGGCCCCATCTACAAATATCATTACATTGGGGGTTGGGGTTTCAACATAGGAATTTTGTGGGGGGACACACACAAATATTCTCTAACAGACACTATACAGCTATTGAAAAGAATGAGGTCTGCTAACAAGGGAAGATGTCCATTTAAAAAAGTACAGCATAGGAAATATAGTCAATATATCTCATACAAAATAACTGTGTATGGTGTCAGATGGGTACTAGATTTATCAGGGTGAACACTTTGTAAGTTACATAATGTTTAATCACTATGTTATACACCTGAAATTAATATAATATTGGATGTCAACCATAATTTAAAAATAAAAATTATTTTAAAAAAGCATGTCAGTAATATATAAAAATGGATTCAATTTATGGAAAAATTAACTTTTATAAGTGTGAAGAGTGTGCATACTCTATGCATATATGTAGAAGGAAGATAATTATCCATGGGTCACATTTTGCATATCTTGTATCAGCTTTCCTTCTGAATTATAAGGACATTTGTATGGTAAACAGCTTGGAAGATAGAAATGGTGTGTCCCTCTGGTGTAGACAACAAAGGGCAGGTTTGTTTGCTGCTCAGAATAATAAACAATGTCTCTTCCTAGGGCAAAGGTTGGGCAGAATTGCCAACCCTCACTTTAAAAGACTGTGATTTCTTAAAGTCAGGGTTCCTCAAGAATTCAGATGTCACTTGAGAAAAGAAAGGGTGCTTCAGCTTCTCCAACTTAATCAGTAACCAAGAAGAAACAAGGAGGCTTTCTCAATTCCTCCTAAGGCAAACAATGGGGGGATGGGGTGGGCAGGTAGTCACACGTAAGACCTACAAAGTTTCCAAACTAAAGGTCAATGATAACAAAAAGCAAAAGTAAAATCAAAAGAAAAAGAAAATGCCTATTCTTTCTACAGCAAGATTAAATGAATCTCGAAGAGTTTCAAGGCAATTTGTTTCTAGATCCAGCCTTATGTTTTCTGTATATCCCTCCATTTATTGTAAAACTGCTAATCATTGAAAAGCATGCACTCTTGTTATGGAAAAATGAAACGACCAGACACTGAGGGGTTAGGAGCAGGATCTTTATTTACGTGCACAGGGCCCAGAGGAGACAAACTCCAAATTCTGAGCCCAGAACAATAGCCCCGCATTCCCTTTATGCTGGGCTAAGTGGGGTAAGGGTCTTGGGAGGCGTGGTATAGATTTGGCGTGAAAAGGGTTTACAGAGGTGGGAGAGAAGCATTTACATC
>PVJD01019617.1:0-11295 GCA_004026545.1 Mormoops blainvillei
GAACTCCTTTAACTTTACTTTTTCTGGGGAGCACTTTATCTGCCCTTCCATTCTAAATGATAGCTTCGGCAGATAGAGTATTCTTGGATGTACTCTATCCAAAGGCCCTTGCCTTTCATGACTTTGAATACTTCTTTCCAGCCCCTTCTTGCCTGTAAGATTTCTTTTGAGAAATCAGCTGAGAGTCTTATGGGAACTCCTTTGTAGGTAACTGTCTCCTTTTCTCTTGCTGCTTTTAAGATTCTCTCCTTATCTCTAATCTTGGGTAATGTAATTATGATGTACCTTGGTGTGTTCCTCCTAGGGTCCAACTTCTTTGGGACTCTCTGAGGTTCCTGGACTTCCCGGAAGTCTATTTCCTTTGCCAGATTGGGGGAGTTCCCCTTCATGACTTTTTCAGTTAAGTTTTCAATGTCTTATTCTTCCTCTTCTCCTTCTGTCACTGCTATGATTCGGATGTGGGAGCCTTTAAAGTTGTCCCCGAGGTTCCTCAGCCTCTCCTCATTTTTTTGAATTCTTGTTTCTTCATTCTGTTCTGTTGGAATATTTCTTTCTTCTGTCTGCCCCAAATCATTGATTTGGGTCCTGGTTTCCTTCCCTTCACTGTTGGTTCCCTGTATATTTTGCTTTATTTCACTTTGCATAGCCAGAGGCAGATTAAAATTGGTTGAGGCCCTGGGCGCAGAAGAAAATATTGGGCCCCTTAAAAAAGAGAGAGAGACGGGGAAAATAAAAATGCATGCCTTCAGAAGTCGGGGCCCAGGGCACGTGCCCAGTGCACCCACCGTTAAATCCGCCTCTGCAGCATAGCTTTCCCCTTTTTCTCCCTTTTGTGACCATACTCCACCAATTCTGTGAGCATCCAGATGACCAGTGTTTTGAATCCTGCATCTGTTAGGTTGGCTGTCTCTTCACTTAGTTCTATTTTTGCAGTTTTGATCCGTTCTTTCCTTTGGGCCATATATATATTTTTTGCCTCGGTACTCTTATTATGTTGTGAGGGGTGGAGCCTTAGGTATTGGCTAGGGCGGGGCAACCCCTGTCACTTCCTTGTGATGCTGTATGCGGGGGAGGTGTCCAAGTGAGAACAATGCCCCTTGCTTGGCTCTTGGCTTGCTTTAAGCTACTTCCCCGGCTACCCACAAGCAAATTGCAACCTTCTGGTGCTGATTCCCAGGGGGGCGGGTTTGTGCACATTCTATGACCCTGTGGGTCTCTCAAATGAATTGTCCTGTGAGACCGGTAGTTTCTCCCATAGCCGCACCTCCCACAGGTTTTACCAGTAGATGTTTTGAGGCTTTCCTTTCCCGTGCCAGAACCCTGGGTTGTGCAGTCTCTCTCACTGCCCAGTCGTTCCTCCCGGTTTATCCACACACAAATGTGGGACCGCCCAGTCCACCAGCCGTGGCCTTACTGGGCATCCTCCCCCCCCCCCCCCACCAGTCTGGATGAATGTTTCTGCTTTAACTACTTGGTTGTTGGATACAGTTTGATTTTCTAGCAGTTTTGGTATTTTTTGTTTTTAAATTAGTTGTCCTTCTTATGGTTGTGCAGGAGACAAAGCGTATCTACTTGTGCCTCCATCTTCAGCGAAGTGCTTTTCATTGGTAATTATGTAAAGGAGATTAGGATGCCTTATTCAGTCATCTCATAATATACAGGGTTTTGATTCTGTAGGAGTCTGAATGTAACATAGTAAGGACATTTTCCTAGCTTCTAGGACTCTTGCCAGATGCTAGCTGAGGGAAGATCCATTCACCTCCACTGCTTAGGGTGTTATACTTCCTGCCCTTCTTTGAGAACACGAGGTCTGTGGTTCTCCTGAGTTGCTCAGTCATTGATTTCCTTCCCTTTCCTTTTCACAGAGTGAAGGAGCCTGAAATAAAGGCACGAGAACATGTCCTAGGCAAGGTTATGTGATTTCGCTTGTAAATTGTTTCTCCCCTTCTTAATAACCAAATGTCTGTTAAATGTCTGTTAACTAAGGTTAGAGTTAAAGTTTATCAGCTTCTTGCTCAACACCCCCTATTATCTGCACTTTGAGGGTCAAGTTAACCTTATCTCCTTCCTGTTGCCTTTACCCTGTCGGTAGACTGGTCTCCTTTGTGTGACGTAATTACACCACACTTTAGCTTTTCTTCACATTTGATAAGCCCTTAAAATTTTTTTTCACTTATACGAATGCTGTCAGTTATAGAAACTCCACCTCATGTCTTTCCAGTAGACTTTCTTGGAAAACTCTGTCAAATTAAACAACTGGCCTGTTTTTGCAGTACAACATGTGGTGCGCTCAACCATGGGGATAGAGGGATTAACAGTAGTGTCCTCAGCTGCTGCACAAGGGAAATTCAGTAGTATTCCGGAAAGAGTGCCATGAGTCGTTACTTATGTGGGACCCGTGCTCAGTTTGGACTTCAGGCAGGAAGACCTTTCCTATCACAATGTTATTCTCTTATCATCACAGCTGAATACTTGTAGAAACACATGATCGATTCCTATAGGGGGAATGAAGACCCAGAACATTCTAGTTTGAGTGACTGAGCTGCAGAATTATCCAGTCATTCTCAGCCTTCACTAGTAAAGATTCTTATGTACCAATACAACGAGAATGATAACTCTTCATTCTTTGGGATTTTCTATTTAATCTATGTAAGCTAAACCATTATGCTTTACACCTTAAACTAACATACTGATATATGCTAATTATATCTCCAATCAGGAAAAAAAAAAAAAGTAGAGCTCCAAGCTCTATCTTTCCTTAAGATAGATTTAAGCATCTAAACAGGCATTAGATCTGTCTCTGAATAGAATCAGATAGGAAAGATTAACAGTTCACATTAAAAGGCATTCTGAATACCCTGACTGGTTTGAATCAGTGGACTGAATACTAGCTTGAGAACTGAAAGGTCGTGGGTTCAGCTCCCAGTTAGGGCATGTGCCTGGGTTGTGGGCCAGGTCCCGAGTTGTGGGTAGGGGGGTAACAGGCAACTGATAGATGTCTGTCTTTCTCTCTCCTTTTCTCTCTCTCTAAAAATATATAACATCTCTAAGAAAATAAAATATAAGTTATTATTTCCTTTTCCTTCTGTGAAAAGAAAAAGGGAGGAAGGCAAATAAATACTTTAGCCATATCAAATAGAAGAAACAAAGACTTTGAAACCAACCTCACAGAACCTGATTTCAAATGCCACTCCATCACTTCCTTTTTGGCCTTGGGGCAAGTTGCTTAACCTACTTGCACCTAGATTTTTCATCTTATGAAAATCCAGATCATAATATCTAAGGGCTGCTGTGAGGATTCATTGATGTTGAATTTAGCATAATAAGTACCACAGACAAGTCATTCAGAAAATATTTATCAATTTATAAGAGCTGTATTTGTGATACATGGACCACAGAAGAGCTATAGATCTCTGCTGGGTTTGTCCAGAGAGAAACTCTACAGGTATCGAAAATACTGACTGCATTTTTCTTTTTTTCCATTACATTTTGTTGCAGAGAAAATACGAAACCAATCCAGCTACAACCAAAATCTACTAATGTCTGTTAGGTTCCAGTTTTAGTAAGTGCTATAAAATTAATTCCTCCTTGATTATAACCACTCATATGCCTAACAAGTAGAGAATTGAACTCATCACCTTGCCTCAGACAAATCTTTCCTTTTTTGACATCCTGGTTCCTTTAGAATACTGTCACCATGCACCCAGTGACTCTTGCTTGAAAATTGGAATCATTTTTGACAACCGCTTCTCCCTCACTACCACCTACTGATCGGTCTTCCTCAGTGTTCTCAAAATCAGCCTCCGCCAATCTCCATTTCAAGGGCCACTGTCCTAGTTTAGGCCTCCAACCTTGTTTACTTGCCTCAGGTCTTTTTTCTCCACTAAACTCTTTTCATCTATAGTTGCCAAATAAGTATTAAGTAAATACCGTTTTGATTACTTAGCCTGTTTCACCCAGTTACCTTTGCCTCTGCTCAAACATTTCTGGTAGCTCCCCACTGCTCACCAAATGAAATCCAGGCATGCAGCACCTTCCCCAAGATGATGGCTTCCTGCGTTCCTGGTGTTGTCTACCACCTGCGTCCTCTTGGCCTGTCCCCAACAAGTTTGCCTTATTGTTTTGAACTCTGTGAATCTATTATTATTTCTTATACTTTGAAAAACCTAAACTGTTATTTCACTTGTCCAAATCATGTCACTCTTTAAGGCCAAAAGCAAACATCATCTCTCTAGCAGATGAAATAGCAGATTTATAGAAAATTGATTTTAAATTCAAAGAGCTTGCCTTCAGGGTGACTGCTTGCAACAAGCTCAGGGATGAAAATGGTTGTTTCGTTGGTCCAGAAATTGTTCAAATATATATTTTGCTGAAGTAACAGAGAATCTGAGAGTCAGACAAAGTTAGGTTTACCTGCATCCCCTGGTTTACTGACGTCTGATTCAAACCATAGCTTTATTGGATCAAAGTTCTGATGTTCCACCTCCAGGTAGCCTCTAGAAGACAGACTGGGGCCTGGGCTTAATGGCAGTGGAATCTCCCAGACTAATTGCAATGCTTATATATTTGAGTGCCGAGAGTCTGCTATTGTTCTTCTAACCACATCCTTTCCAGTTAATAAAACAACAAGTATCTTCACCATAGTTAGATATCCAATGGCCTAAACTCACCATGGATATGATTCACCAATGGCAGTAAAGAGAAGCTAGAGTGCTTATTTTGCTTTAGAAGAGGAGACACTCGTGAAATATGGGACAGCTACAGGAAATGGAGAGGAGCTGTAGTTTTATGATCTTTGTGGTGGGGAGAAGGCCCAAGAAGAGACTGGATAACATTTACAGGGTATTAGGAATAAGATATAATAAAGAGCCCCAAATTTCATCTCCTGTTTGCAAGAGTTTCCCATATTTAAGTTGGATTAGACCTTGGGAACTGCTTCAAATTGATGACTGTGCATTTTTACTTCAGTTCAGATGGCTTACAGTTCCCCAAATTAGTCATGCATGGCTAAAGTATAGTGAAGAGATGAAGGACAAGGGCAATGAAAAACATAGATTATGTGAAAGGGAGAGTTTGACATTAAAAATTACACAGCTCTATTATTGTTATAAGGGGATTCGGTAATGAAAAGGAAAAATGGTCTAGTTATTTGTCTTGATGATAGGCAATGGTCCTCTCAATTAGACAAAGTTTATAAAGGAAAAGCAAACGTTGGTTGACGAAAGAGGTAAAAGGACACTGAAAAGAAATGGATAGAAATGGGAAGGAGGAATCCATCTTTCTTAAGAGGAAAAAATCAAATTAGGGCTTAGTTGTACCAAATTTCTAGGTTTCAAAAGCACTACAACTTCAGACTCTGTGGTGGTCGATTTGCTGTGAGACCCATTAGTTTATTTACTGTGAGATCCATTTTTCCGAGCCCTTTCCTTGCTCTGCTCTGAATCACAGAGCATGACTAGGCTAAACTACATCTCTCATGCTTTGCCAACTGGCTCCTGTTCAGGTGCAGGCAACAGAACGCACTGGTGGGGACAGGAGAGGAGAATGAAAGGAAAAGCATCCTGCCACTAAGAAAGGCACAGTGAACCATCCCATACAACACTTTGAGTGACTTGGAAGGCTGCTGATTTTGGCTGAATTCAGAAAAAGAGATTGTCCCTGGGTCCAATTACCCTTCATGTGTAGACCTGTGAAAATAAAGAAACAAGTTATCTGCCTCTGACATACCCAAAATTCAGTGGTGATACAGATGCAGGATAACAGCTATAGACATTCCAGTTCAAAAAGGGGGAAATGGAAGTAAAGCCCTGACTGGTGGAGTCAGTGGGTTGGGTGTTGTTCTGCTAACTGAAAGGTCAGGGGTTCGATTCCTGGGTTGCAGGTCAGGTCCCCACTTGGCACTTGGGGGTGTGCGAGAGGTAACCAATTGATGTTTCTTCCTCACCCATGTTTCTCTCCCTCTCTTTCTCCCTCCTGTCCCCTCTCTCTCAAAATAAATGAATAAAATCTTTTAAAAATGAAGGTGAAAGGAGTCTCTGGTCCACAGCAGTTTTGAAATACAATTGGGTGAAGGCTGGAAGTTCCTTACCTAGGTTCTTTGACTGGGGAGCAATCCCCCTTCACTCTTGGCTCTGCCCTCTGGGTTCTCAGTTCAGCCCTCGGAGTCCTTGAGTCATCCTTCCTTTTCATGGAAGGAGCATGTGTCAAAGATGAGTAGGTTTATCAACCTACTTCCTGCAAGTGAAATTGGGGAGTCTGACAGCCATCTTTGTTCTGTAGTCTCTCTGTCCTTCCAATTCCAAGTTGACATCATTTCTGCTAATAAATTTCTTAAGAACTTTATGGGTCTTTACATATTTCAGTGGGTTCCACTCCATTACACAAAAAACCATGCCACCCACAGATGGTTTCAAAATAATCCAATCTCTAACTTTGGCTCCTGCTGAGAACATAGAGCTGAGGAAAGCACCTTTAAATTTCTTGGAGGCCCAGTGGTTCAATTAAGAGTCTCTGAGGCATATCCTTAATCTCTTGAAATGTCCCTCTGTATAACTAAGCTTCCTGACCTTTTAATCAATTTTGAGTATTTACAAATGATTACAGAGTTACTCCCCGGTCATTTTCCCTGACACAGTCTTTCCTGGCAGTGCTCAGAAACCATCTCCTAGTGTTAGTATTTTTTTACCACCTGTGGACAATGAAGATTTTCAAAATCATTAAGTCCCGATCCCTTTTTGTTTAACAGTTCTTTTCTTAAATTCTCTCTCTTTTCCTTCATTTCACTGCAAGTAGACAGAATAAACCAGTTGCCACCTTCAAAACTTCGCTTGGAAATCTCCTTAACTATGTAACCAAGTTCATTACTTACAAGCCCTCCTTTCAAAATAATTGCAGGAGACAATGTCACCCAGTTTTCTGCTGCTACTTAACAAGAATTGCCTTTCTTCTAGTCTCCTCTAACATGTTCTTCCCTTTCTTTTTGACTCCTCAGTAGCGGTGTCCTCAGTGTCCTTAATTCCGCTGATAACCTGGCCATGGTGGCTTCGGCTTTCTCCATCATGCTCTTCACCATTCTTCCTGCCTCCACTGATGGCTCGGTTCCAAAAGCACAGACACATTTTTTAGATATTTGTTATAATAGCACCCCACTTCCAGGCATCAAAATCTGTATTAATTTTCTATTTCTGTGTAACAAATCCCGTAAACTTAGCACTATAAAATAATGCACATTGATTACCTCTGTTTCTGTGGGTAAAGAGCCTGGGTACAGCTTAGCTGGGGTTTCCACTGTTGGGTTTCCCCAGGCTACATTAAACGTGCTGGCTGGCCTGTGTTCCCATGTGGAGTCTTGACTGAAAGAAGAATCTGCTTCCAGACTCCTTCAGGTTGTTGCCACATTTAATTTCCTTGCAGTTGTACAGCTGAGAGCTTCAGAGGTTTTTGCTGGCTGTCAGCCAGATGCTGTCCTCAGCTTCTAGAGGCCGTCTGAGTTCCTTGCCACATGCCTCTCCATAAGCAGTTCGCAATGTAGTGGTTTGCTTCTTCAAAGCCAGCAGGAAAGGGACACAGAACAATTCTGCCAGCAGGATGGATATCTACGGCAATGTAACATAATGATGGGAGTAACATATCCCATCCCATCAGACATATAATAATATAATAAATATAATAAATATAATAAATATAATAAATATAATAAATATAATATAATATAATATAATATAATATAATATAATATAATATAATATATAATTATGGGAGTCCCATCCCATTACCTTTGCTCTATTCTGTTGGTTGGAAGCAATGCACAGGCTCTCCTTACATTCGGGGATAGGAGCTTAAAGAAGGGCATTAACACCGGAAGGCAAAGATCATTGGGAGTTACCTTAGGGTCTCTCTGCCACACTCAACAATGGGGAATGGAAATGCCGGATAAATACACCCCTCTTCTTCACTCAGGCAGACGATTCTAGATGAATTCTAAACAACTAATCGTAGCCCTAGAAAAGCAAGGCCTGGACGCCCACAGCGGCGCTCGGACGGATAATGTGCCCTTGGCCTGGCTTCCCTTCCTTCCACGCTTTTGTTTCCCAGTTCTCTGCTCTTGTTCACTAGGATCCCCTCCCAAAGTCAACCACCTGCAAACAAGTTATTGTCTCAGCTCTAACTTCTTGAGGAATTCAGATTCAGAGAGAAGGACTGAATAAATCTGTGTAAAATGGTATGTTACAAAATATGAGGGATGGTCAACAGAAAGTTCTCCACACAGAATTATAACCCCTGATCCCTTTTCCCATATAAGTTCTCTAGATTTTTTTTAACAGGCATACAAAAGCATTCCAGGATGTAATATCTTAACTCTCTCATTCATAAAGACAGAGCTTTTGCTGGACACTAGTTTGGACTGGACTGGCAAGTGGAGCTCACTTAGATTCTTTTGCAGAGAGAGAACTTTATAAAATATCTACCTGGCAGAGCTTGAAAGCTCAAAGAAAGCAACAGAAATATTTAATATTTAAACATAAAGGAGAAAACTATTAAGAAACATTTATCACAAAACAGCAGTTCCTTCCATGATCTCTATCTTCATGTCACCTCAAGTGGGGACGACCCCTCACTCTACTCTGGTAGTGTAACTACCCTATAGCCTGTTTTGGCCAAGGTATTTGTCAAGTCATAAAGCTGCAATGAGATGATGGTCAGGTCACATGTTTTAGGGTGGGGGTAGGGCTGGAAACACAAAGTAAGGAAAACCGTGACAGTTGGGAAAAGAGTGATGAGGAAAACCATGTATGGCTAGGAAGGAGAGCTACTGGGTGCTTAAGAAAAGGACTTGAGTCAGAGTCATCTAGCGCAGAGAATTATTTTAGTCGTCACATAAAACTTCTAAAATGGCTGCCTTTAGGTTAAACTGGCTACATGGTCGGAGTCATCATTTCCTTTTTTTAACATTAGGTGCACACTCTTTGAAATGTCTAAAGACAGGTGGTTATCATTTGGTTAAGTGTATTTTATGTACAAGGCCCAGCACTGAGCTAATAATTGCTTTGTGTAAAGTTTCGCAGCATCTTTATGAGGATAGATGCTATTATCATCGTTTCCCCTAAGTATGAGGAAACTGTTAACCCCAGTTAGCATGTTGAGTAACTTGCCCAAGGTCACAGAGCTAGTAAATGACAGAGCCAAGACCCAAGTTCATGCCTGCTGACTCCAAAGTTAAGATCTTTAACCATAGCATGACATTGCTGCCTCAGGCTTCAAGACAGGGAATCTAAAAAAAAATTGTTTTTTAACATTTAAAAAGAATTTAAGTTTTTCCATATCTATTTTAGTCTCTTAAACTACTTAGCTTAAAATTTATGTTCTTCTTGTAAATGCAAACTAATTTATAGTGACAGAAAGCACTTCAGTGGCTACTTGAGGGTAGGAGAGGGCAGGAGGCGAGGTGAGGGATGGGAGGAAGGAAATACAAAATGGCACACAAATGCTTTAGGGACTGGTGAATATTTTTATGATCTTGACTGCAGTGACAATTTCACCATTGTATCCATATGACAAAACTTATCAAATTATCTTTTAAATATGTGCAGTTTATTGAACGTCAATTATACTTCATGTTATAGATGAGGAAGTAGTTATCAACAAGCAAGAGTGTCTTGTCCAAGATGAGCCAGAGAGGTGATAGCAGAGACAGAATAAAAATACAATTCTTAAGATTTTTGAACACCATTTTTTCCCCTTTCAATTTTATAAATTATTCCCACATGGTTTCAAAAGGATTTGAAGAGACATAAAATATGACAGAGAGTTGTGTGTAAGAAGACTTCTGGGTTAACTTATGTCAATTGAGCCCTGGAAATCCATTGTGAATCACCTGATAAAAAAGTTCAATGCGCCCTTTTAGAAGTTTGTCATCATAGGCGATCTGAGTACTATGTATTTTTAGGAATTCTAAAATTGTGTAACCAGTAGGGGGAACTAAATACTTTAGAAATAGCATCTAGTACAGGAGAACAAATTAAAATGGAAGCCTTAGCATTCCCAGTTGTGTAGAAGAATTGAATTCCTTCTAAAATGATAATTAATGCCCAGGTACACGTTTCACAACATTGAATTTGCAAAGGTAATGAGAGCACTCCCCTCAGGAGACATATTATAGGACCACAGTCTGAAGCATACCCGTGGCAGATTATTTTGGTTGTTTTTTCAGTCTACAAGGTTCTTTGTAAAACTCTATGATTTTGTAATTAACAAGCTTTTTTTTGGAAAACTCCTTGTATTATAGAAAATATAATAAACATTGACTTATTCCTGTAGGTTATTCTAGGATTCTGCAATTTCACTTGATATTCTAAGACCAAAATAAATAGGGTTTACCCGGGATCTTGTTCTTAACCTAAATTTTAATAAAGTATCATTTACTAAACTTCTTTTATACAGCCTAATATTAAGGTTGTTGTATTAGCCATGGTTCTTTAGAAAAAAATATTAAATATGTATGCGTGTGTATATATATAATATATACAAAAAACTTCCCTTTTACTTCAACCTCGGAATGAAGCTAACATCAAATCTTATTAATTCTTTCTCCAAAATATAGCTCCATCCTAGTTTAGGCCACATTTAGCTCTTGGCTGGACTTCAGCCCTAATTTCTGGTCTCTCTGCTTCCCCTTTTACCCTCGTCAAGCCTTTATGGAGAAGCTGCAGTGATCTTTTTAAAAGGCAAATTTGGTCAGGTCCCCTATCTGCTAAACACTAGCCGGCATGCACTCTGAAAGGAATTAAAACTCTAACCCATGCCTTGTAGCCTCCTATAGGATCTGGCCTCTATTAGCATCTTCAATTCAATTGTCAGCCAAGCCTGTTTTTCTCCCTTTACCATGTATTCTGTTCCGAGCATAATTTGATTCTCAAAAGTCACTCAGTAACTATTGAAAAATTAATGAATAGAGAAAATGACTTAAGTTTTAGATATTCAATATATATGTGATGAGACATCCAACTGGACATTACAATAATTAGTGAGTACATGTATGATCATGTTGCTCAGGAAAGAAGAGTAGGCTAGAGATATAGTTGGGAGATTAAAAAGAATAAGAACACAAGATTCATTTCCCCCTCCTTTTTCTAGGAAGATATATAGAGCAGAAAGAGAAGGGGGCTGAATATGGAATTTGGGGGCCATAAAAAAATGAAGATAAACTTGGCAAAGAAGACTGAGGAGCAGTCAGAAAGGTAAGAGGAAAGCTAAGAGAGTATGGTGACAGGAAAAAAAAGTACAAAAGTACAGGAA
>PVJD01019618.1:0-11270 GCA_004026545.1 Mormoops blainvillei
GGGGGAGAGTGGTGGGGGGATAATGGAGACAAATGTACTTGAACAACAATAAAAAAATATTTAAAAAATCTTTCAATATTTCTTAGTCCAGGGCCTGTTGAATGAAATTAGGAAAACCCTTTTCCCACATTTGCTTTCTTCTTATGTCCCTACTTTCCATTCAGCAATCAGCAGAAGCAAACATGAGCCAAAGTGAGAAGTGAAATGCCCCACCTCGCAGATGCTGTCTGCAATGTCACAAGTTATGACTCACATTTAGCCCAGAGATTGTCGCCAGAGTCAGCAGGAGGGAGACAGGCTCTATCAGTGTGCCAGAGCTGAGGTTTTAAAATTCATACAGTTTAAACATTGATGATATTTAAATCTGAGCTGAATTTCTTCTATCCTGCATATATGCTTTATTAAGATTCATCACAGGATTTTTAATGTATGAAAATATTTGAGTTTTGAATATTTGGACTTTTTTTAAATTGAAAAATACTGCATGTGGAACTTTCCCTTTTGAACTTTAATCTAGACTTCATCAGCTGAGCAGACAGCTGCAGAAAACTTGCACAATATAGTTGAATGGACAAGTTGTCCTAACCTTTATCCATTTCTCTCCTTTTGAGTAAGTTGGTTTCCTATTTTTATTTCCCCTATCTTCCTTCTGGGCTTACCCACTCACTTGGACAAATAGTTGGGAATCCAGACAACAAGTGTACAAGGAAGCATTACAAGTTTCTTTGCTAATGTCTACAGGAAATATTTTCATAAGGAAATCAAAGCTCATATGTAGTGAATTTCAGAAAAGTGGAAACAACATCCATTAGAGCCCATGTATAACTGTGCTGGATATAAAGAAGCCCTGCATCAGGCACCATCCCGAAGTGCTCTGAAAATTATGATACACCCAAGTACTCCAATATTATGATACCACCGTCTTAACAGGTACTGGAGGGAAAAGCTTACTTGGAGTAGCAATGACAAGAGATTGATGGCCATGTGAAGTAAAATACTGTTTTCAAGTCTATTTATTGAAAATAGCCCTGACTGATGTGGCTCAGTGGATTGAGCGCTGGCCTGCGAACTGAAGAGTCACCGGTTCGATTCCCTGTTGGGGCACTTGCCTGGGTTGCAGGCCAGGTCCCCAGTTGGGGATGTGTGAGAAGCAACCAACTGATGTATCTCTCACACATCGATGTTTCTCTCTCTCTTTTTCTCCCTCCCTTCCCATCTCTCTAAAAGTAAATAAATGAAATCTTAAAAAAAAGAAAAGAAAGAATAAATAAAAATGATTAATTTATTCATTTGATAAATGTATCTGAAGTGCCAATTAAATACAAGTCCTATACCCAGGACTGAGAATATGGCTGTGAGAGGTCCTCATGGATCCAACAGCTGAAAGGGAGACGTGACTAATATCAAAAACTATGAAGGGTCTGTATGTAAGTATGCGTATGTATGTGTATATATATATATACTGCGTATGTATGTGTATATATGTGTGTATATATATATACACATGCATACACAATGGAATAGTATTCAGCCATAAAAAGAAGGAAATCCTGCCATTTCTGACAACATGGATGGACCTTAAGAGCATTGTGCTAAGTGAAATAAGTCAGACAGAGAAAGGCAAATACTTTATTATCTCACATATATGAGTAGCCTAAAAGCAACAACAAAAACCAAACTCATAGAAAGAGGACAGATTCATAGTTATCAGAGGCAAGGGGTGGGGGTGGAGTGGCAGAATAGATGAAGGTGGTCAAAAGGTACAAACTTTTAGTAACCAAGTAAATAAAGCCCTGGCTGGCGTGGCTCAGTGGACTGAGCGCCAGCCTGTGAACTGAAAGGTTACTGGTATGATTCCCAGTCAGGGCACATGCCTGGGTTGCGGACCAGGTCCCCAGTTTAAAAAAAATAAATAAGTACTGGGGCTGTAATGTACAGCATGATGACTATAATTAACACTACTGTATCATATATTTAAAGTTGCTAAGAGTCAATCCTAAAAGTTCTCATCATAAGGAAAAAAAATTTTGTAACTATATGAGGTGATAGATGTTAATTAAACTTAGTGTGGTAATCATTTTGCAATATATGTTTGTCAGATCATTGTGTTGCATACCTTAAGCTTATACAGTTTAAGTATGTCAGTTATATCTCAATAAAACTGAAAAAAAATTATGAACTGTGAAGGCTCTGAGATTTTTACTCCATTAACTTGCCACAGTTTCCTGGACGCTGGTAGGAGACATGTGATTTCTGGGTCAAAGGCAGAGAATTTCATTTCTCATGGCACAGCAAGCAGCACGAGCATGGGTATATTTGCATCAGCCCCTGTTGCCCCCCAAGTATGATGAGGGTGATGTGGATAGGCTTAGATGGATGCCTGCACACATAGTGGATGACATTATAGGAGAAAAAGGTTAGAGAACTAAAATCTTTTAGAATAGATGGTTGGGATGCTTGCCTTTTGCTCTTGGAGGGAGATATCATCTCTATTTTCCAAGCCTGTTAGTTATACAAACATCCATGAAGACAGATTGAAACAAGCCAAGGCCAGTCTAGATCAGCCAGTAGGTAACCACTCCCAGACAAGTGAATGAGCCTCAGCAAGACCAGCAAGGTTGCCTAGCTGGCCTCCAGCTGACCCTAGAAATGACAGCAATAAGTTCTCTTATATATCACTGAGGTTCTTTGTTACACGGCATTAATGCAGGAAGTGATACTGTCACCAATGGCTTCTTAATTCCAAAACCTAATCTATCTTTCCATTGTAACCAGAGCTCTCCTTCTGAAATACAAATCTTATCAGAGCAATTTCCTATCTAAAAGCCTTCAACTGCAGATTGCAACCCATACATGGAATCCAAAGTCCTTGCTGGTCTGATTCCCACTTTCATTTTCAACTTCGCCCTTCACCTTTCTTCCCTCCCACCCTGTTTCTTGCTTCTGGTATTCCATTCACATAGAACACACAAATTTTTCTGCATTAAATAAAGGAAAACAAATTCTTTTGAACACTTTTTAAGATTATAAAAGTTAGTTACTCATTTTAGTAAATCTGGGAAGTATAGAAAAGTACAAAGATGATCACCAGGGCAACCTTCCCACAGATCTTTTTGTATATATGGTATATACTAATGTAGGCACTTCTTAAAAATTATCACTAGGTGTGAAGGTATTTTTTATTTAGAAAACTTGGAGAAATAAAAAACCCTATCACCATTAATAATAATATTAAGAGATAAACAAAAATAATAAAAGAATTACAGTATCCATGATAGGCAATGGGTTAATATCTTTACCACATAAATAGTTCATACAAATCAATTAAAAAGTGTATATATGTTAATAAAAAAGGCAAAGAACAGAAACAGGCAATTCTTGAATAACTACAAATGGCCAAAAACCAAACCAAAAAATATAAAGAACTCATACAACTCAATGGCAAAAAAACAACCTGGTTAAAAAATGGGTAAAGGACCTCCTGAATAGACATTTTTCCAAAGAAGGCATACAAATAGTCAACAGGTACATGAAAAGGAGTTCAACATCACTAACCACCAGGGAAACGCTAATCAAAACCACCATGAAATATCACCTCACACCTCTTAGAATGGCTATTATAAAAAATACAAGAGGTAGGTGTTTTAGAGGATGTTGATAAAAGGGAACCCTCATGCACCATTTTTGGGAATGTAAATTGGTGTAACCATTATGGCAAAAAGTATGGAGATTCCTCGAAAAATTAAAAATAGAACTACTGCATGATCCAGTAATCTGGCTACTGGGTATATATGTATATAATGAAGTCAGTATCTCATAGAGATATCTGCACTCCCATGTTTATTGCAGCATTATTCACAATATTCAAGAAATGGAAACAACTTAAGTACCCATTGATGGATGAATGGATAAAGATGTGAGATGTGTGTGTGTGTATATAATGGAATATCATTCAGCCTTTAAAAAGGAGATCCTGCCATTTGTGATAAGAATGAACCTGCAAAAATTAATTCAAAATGAATCAAAGACCTAAATATTAGATCTGAAACAATGAAATACATAGAAGAAAACATAGGTACTAAAATTATGAAGCTTGGTCTTAGAGAAGATACTCACTTTCATGAACATGGATCAGTTCCCATCACCTTTCCCACATTGCCATGAGGCCCCATTTCAGGTAAGTTCACAGGTCGGTGAAATACCCAATATTTCTATGAACAAGTCTATGCTCACTTCAATTATGTTTCTGACTAAATTCCCTCCTTATTTCTGGTACCTAGATATTTTCTTAGTTTCAAGCTTGGCATGGCATTAAATTTCATTTTTGGTGATATATTATTTGTGATTTTTGTGTCTTTATATGGGATTTCATGCAGTCTGCCACTGGTAGAGAAAGGTTTAAAAGTTGATATAAGCCATTTTTCCCTCCCCACTGAATGTTTCAGTATCAGCTTAATAGTGAAGCCCTCGTGGCTTTTAGTTCTTTGAGGAATTGGTTTTAAGAAGGGCTTCAATATCAGTCCTCTTGATTGCACAGAAGACATCATTACATGGAAAACTATGAACACGGAGTACTCGGCTGTAGTGATTTTGAAGAGTCAGACACTGAATTGGAGAAATTTGGTTTGCTTTATTTCCTGTCTATATGTTAGAGAGTGAAACATGACAAAAATATCTGCCTACTTAAATGTAATGGGATTATTGTAATATATTCAAATTAAAAGTTATAGGTGATAAAAAGCAGTTTTTTAATTTAATGGACAGACTTTTTGTCCTTGTTATAATTGATGTCTTAGATTTGATAAAATATGGAATATAATGAGCTTTGACAAATCAGTGAAAGAGAAACAATCCAAATTCACATTTAAAGAAATACAAATAGCACTAGAAATATGAATAGATATTAATGCTCATAATTTTGAAAATGAAATTAAAACAAAAATGAAATGCCATTTCGCCTATCAGATTCACCAAAGATCAAATATCATGTGGATGTTCATATGTGTAAACAGACATCCTCAAACTTTTGGTGGTGCATTAAACTCCTTTCGCAGGGCAAATTGATATCCTTAAAGGACAATTTGGTGAGGTTTATCAAAATTAGGACCACAGACTTTGACCAGAAATTCAGTATTG
Source organism: Mormoops blainvillei (assembly GCA_004026545.1). Taxonomy (NCBI): domain Eukaryota; kingdom Metazoa; phylum Chordata; class Mammalia; order Chiroptera; family Mormoopidae; genus Mormoops; species Mormoops blainvillei. Next base: position 5,137 of record PVJD01019618.1, read on the forward strand.
CAAAATTATCCAAAGATATATCCATACACATGTACAGATATAACCCTAGAAAGAGGGTCCCTGCATTAATTTTAATTGTAAAAACAGTTTTACTGTTCATGACCAGTTGAATAAATTATGGGACAGCCAATCAATACAATATTATTCAGTCCCTTCAAGAAAGGCAGATGTTTATAAGCTAACAAACAAATATCTTCAAAATATATTCTTGGCAAAACAGAGACCAGGTTCAGAAATGGTACCTATGTATACAAATATATAATGTATGCTGTCATTTGTGGAGAAAACAAACAAATCAAATACACACACACACACACACACACACACACACACACACACACAATTTTAGAGGAATATACCAGTAACAGTTATTCTTTTCCAATCAAAGCACTAGTTCTCCCCCAAAAAAAAGACTAGACAAAAGATTATGTGACATTTTGGACTTTGAAGTAAGTAGCCTCTGACAGCTTTTGGTGCATGTACACATTGATTCATATCTGTATGACGAAGCTGACATCTATTTACCTGGAACCTGTTTACTATCTTGCATACATCAGGGGGAAAAAATCCCACCCCCACACCCTTGCAATTACTTTTTGTCTATTTCAGCCAAAGGTGACTGCTATGCTCAGTGCTCTTATACTTTTATAGGTATGTCAGGGATTTTTCTATTGAAAAATGCAGTTCTGGTTTTTGGTTTTGTTTTGTTTTCCTCTCTGCATGAGCTGCTCTCTTTGATTATTCTTTGGAAATATGTCATGGGATTCCATCCATTAAGATAGATATTTCTATTTCGTCCTCCCTATGCTCCCAAACATGCTGCTGTTAGGGAAATGTTGTCACTGCAGCTGGAATGTGTCCTTTCTGGTGATTGTTAAGACAAGCACTATTATCTTTGCTCTTGCCTGAGTTGAATGATTTATGAGCAAACTATTTAATTTTTGGAACACTTGACATTTTTGACCTCTCATCCATCAACCTTTTAGAATTACTCTGCTTGGTAGATTGAAATACTATTTCATTCCGTGGCAGATATTTCAGTTTTCCTTGAAATACTGCCCTGGGTTTATCTACAAGAGTTATCTGAGGGGTAAGTAGATGGCTTTCAGAAGTAGGCACAACTAGGACACTGTCAAGGATGTTTGGAAAAACAATGTCCCTGATAGCATTAAATTCTTACAAAGTAACTTTTCTTTTTCTTATACATCTTACTTTTGTTGTAATGGTAAAACTAACCAAAAAATCCTAGAATCATCTTCCTTAGAAAGACATAAAGTTACATCTATTTTTAAAAACCAAAAAAAATTAAAAAATCGCACACAAAAAAAGAATGAACCTGGAAGACATCATGCTAAGTGAAATAAGCCAGATACCAAAAGAAAAATATTTCATGATCTTATTGATAAGTATAGAAGCAGAGAGTAGAATGGTAGTTACCAGGGGTGGGAAGTTGAGAGAAATGGGGAGCTGTTGGTTTAGGGTACAAAGTTGCAGTTTCATAGGATGAATAAGTTCTAGAGCTCTAATGTACAGCGTAATGACTATAGTTAATAACTGCGTATTGTATACTGGAAATTTGCTAAGAGAGTACATTGTAGGTTCTATTACCACACACATGTGCACAAACACAAAATTATATGAGGAGACAGATACGTTAATTAGTTTGGCTGTAGTAATCATTTCACTATGCATATCAAAACATTACGTTGTACATCTTAAATATATACAATATTTATTTAAAAAGAAACCAAATAGAAATGACAAAATTCTCAATAATAGGAAATCGACTAAATTAATTATGGTATATTCAATTATTGGGTTATTATATGACCTTTAAAATAGTAAAGTAGAGCTATATTTATTGACATGGAAAGATGCACATATATGTTGTTAAGTGAGAAAAGTGGGATATAGAACTGAATGTCTCATATGGTCACACCTGGATATATCTAGGTGAATATCTATACATCATTTCTTTAAATATAACAAGGCAGTGTGAGTGGTGGGATATCTCTGGGTGGTGGGATTATGCTGAGTTTTTCTTTGTTTTTACATTTTAATTTGTCTAAAATGAAATATGGATTACTTGTATATTTAATTAGGGATAAATGAAGGATTGATTGTTGTTTTAATTATTTTTAAATTATATTTTCTTACATTTATTGTATGCACTTGTAACCAACAGAACAGAAAGTGGTTGTGCAACTTCAAAATTACTTTCAAGTTGAAAATCTTTAGTCCTTTCTTAACACAGTCCTTGATAGCAGCCTAGGTCACTGAGCCCTGGATCTCTGTGAGGGGCTTTCAAGACCCCCAGCTATGGCACCTACTTAGAGATTCTCATTTTGACTTCAGTCAGGCATAGTTCATTTGACAAGATTTTAGAACGATGAGTTTGCTTGCTAAAGGGGGAAGGATTTAAAAATAAAGTGGTATGGATGTCAAAGGTTCAAATAGGATTTCTCATGGGAAAATTCTGATGTCTTCCTCTTCTAGAAATCATACTCTTTACTGTTTTTAAGCCTTCCTGTATTGTTTTATTATTGCATAACAAATTATTCTAAAATTTAGTGGCTTAAAACAACAGTAATCATTTATTATCTCTTATGGTTTCAGTGGGTCAGGGATTCAGACGGGGGATAAAAGTGACAGCTTGTCTTTGCCTGAGCTGGGAAGACTCAATGACTGGGAGAGAGAAGCATCTGAATGGTAACTCACTCACATATCTACTGTCTGATGATTTGATGGCTGTTAGTCAGAGCACCTATATGTCACCTCCTCATATGGCCTATATAGCATGGTAGCTGAATTCCAAGAGCAAGTATCAAGATGATAGATAGATAGATAGATAGATGATAGATAGATAGATAGATAGACAGATAAATAGATAGGAGTCAAAACTGTGTTCTTTTTATGACTTAGGTTTGGAAGTTCCATTAACATCATTTCCACCATACTCCATTGGTGGTATCAGTCATGAGCCTCCACCCAGATTCCAGGGAAGAGAACACAAACTGCACTCCTCAGTGGGAGGGATGTCAATGTCATATTGAAAGAAGAGCATGTGGGATGGGATATATATATATTGAGGCAGCCATATTGGGAAAATACAATGCCACACTTTCCAAATTTCTACAGGAACTCTCTTGGGTCTTGTATCTATATTTATAAAAAAGAAATAAAAAACTCAAAGGACATTCTTCTCTTTCTTCTTTTCCTCCACTTTTTACCTCCCTCCATCTTGTCTTTCCTTCATTTCAGTTATAAACAGCACAGCCACAACCATCAGTGACTTATCATTTCACAGTGTGAAATTTTGCCAGAGGGTCACCTTTGATGGTCTGCCGGGCATGCACTAAATAATATTTTTTTTGCTATGTTACATTTTATTTTCCACATTACTACATGAAGGCTGTCTTTCCAACCAGTCTTTTATCATATCTTACCCAGTTATTTTCAAAAAAGATTTTATAACACAAAAAACATTAGAATTGGGACAATTTATTATTTTTCAAACCCAGGGCATCTGGCTTCCAAATCTGTGCTCTTTTTTTTGCATATTTTATAGAGTATGCTATTACAGTTGTCCCATTCCCCCTCCCCACTTTATCCACCCCACCCCATTATCTCCACATCTCTTACTCCATGTCCATGGTCTGCACACACCAGTTCCTTGGCTTCCTAATTTCCCACACTACTCCAAGCCTCCTCATGACCACTTTTTTTTTTTTGGTCAACATTTCCCCACCACCACTTTCCTGAGCCCCACCCAACCCCACCTCCCACCCTCAATCCTTCCCCCATTTGGCTTTGTCCATGGGTCCTTTATGTATGTTCCTTGACCCTTTGCCTCCCTTTCCCCTGTCATCATCCTCCCTCCTCCCCTCTAGTTACTATCAGTTTGTTTTTTATTTCAGTGTTGTTGGTTATATTTTGCTTGCTTGTTTATTCTGTTGATTATGTTTCACTTATAGGTGAGATCATATGGTTTCTGTCCTTCACCACCTGGTTTATTTCACTTAGCATAATGCTCTCCAGTTCCATCCATGCTCTTGTGAAGGGTAGTAGCTCCTTCTTCCTTTCTTCTGCGTAGCATTCCATTGTGTAAATGTACCAGTTTTTTGATCCACTAATTTACTATTGGGCACTTAGGTCATTTCCAATTCTTGGCTATTGTAAATTGTGTTGCTATGAACATCGGGGTGCATAGGTTCTTTTGAATTGGTGTTTCAGGATTCTTAGGGTATAATCCTGGCAGTGTAATTCCTGGGTCAAAAGGCAGATTCATTTTTAGTTTTTTGAGGAAATTCCAAACTGTTTTCCACAGTGGCTGCACCAGTCTGCATTCCCACCAGCAGTATACTATAGTTCACTTTTCTCCACATCCTTACCAGCTATTGTTGTTTGTTGACTTGTTTATGATGGTCTTCTGACTGGTGTGAAGTGGTATCACATTGAGGTTTTAATTTGCATTTCTCTGATGGCTAGTGATGCTGAGCATCCCTTCATGTGCCTCTGGGCTCTGGGTACGTCCTCCTTGGAGAAATGTCTGTTCAGGTCCTTTGCTCATTTTTTAATTGGATTGTTTGTCTTCCTAGAGTGGAGTTGTGTGAGAGCAAATATATTTAAATATTTTGGAGATCAAACCCTTGTCTGAGGTATCACTGGCAAACATATTTTCCCATACGGTTGGTCCCCTTTTTATTTTGCGGATGTTTTCTGTAGCCGTACAGAAGCTTCTTATTTTGATGAAGTCCCATTTGTTTATTCTTTCCTTTATGTCCCTTGCTCTAGGGGACATGTCGGTGAAAATATTGCTGGGTGGAATATCTGAGATTTTCCTGCCCAAGTTCTCCTCTAGGACTTTTATGGTGTCGCAACTTATATTTAAGTCTTTTATCCATCTTGAGTTTATTTTTGTGTGTGGTATAAGTTGGTGGTCGAATTTCATTTTTTTGCATGTAGCTGTCCAGTTCTCCCAACGCCATTTGTTGAAGAGGCTATTTTTACTCCATTTTATGCTTCTGCCCCCTTTGCCAAATATTAATTGACCATAGAGACATGGGTTTCTTTCTGGGCTCTCTATTCTGTTCCTTTGATCTATGTGTCTGTTCTTAGCCAGTACCAGACTGTTTTGATTACAGTGGTCTTATAATATAGTTTGATGTCAGGCATTATGATTCCTCCTGCTTTGTTCTTTCTCAAAATTTCTGCAGCTATTTGGGGTCATTTCTGCTTCCATAGAAATATCTGAAATGTTTTTTTCATACCTGTGAAATATGACATTGGTAATTTAATAGGGATTGCGTTGAATCTATAAATTGCTTTTGGTAGTATGGACGTTTTGATGATGTTAATTCTCCCAATCCATGAACATGGAATATGCTTCCATTTATTTGTCTCTTCCTTAATTTCTTTCCTCAGTGCTGTGTAGTTTTCTGAGTACAGGTCTTTTACCTCCTTGGTTAGGTTTATTCCTATGTGCTTTATTTTTCTTGTTGCTATAGTAAATGGGATTTTTTCCCTGATTTCTGATTCTGATAGTTCATTGTTGGTATACAAAAATGCCTTCAATTTCTGAATATTAACTTTGTATCCTGCTGTTTTGTCAAATTCACTTATTAGGTTGAGTAGGTTTTTGGTGGCATTTATTGGGTTTTCTATGTACACTATCATGTCATCTGCAAACAATGACAGTTTTACTTCCTCCTTCCCAATTTGGATGCCTTTCATTTCTTTTCCTTGCCTTAAGGCTATGGCTAAGACTTCTAATACTATGTTGAATACAAGTGGTGAAAGTAGACATCCTTGTCTTGTTCCCAATCTTAGTGGGAAAGCTTTTAGTTTTTGCCCATTGGGTATAATACTGGATGTAGCTTTCTTATATATAGCCTTTGTTATATTGAGGTATGCCCCCTTTATTGCCATTTTGCTAAGTGTTTTTATCATAAATGGGTGCTGTACCTTATCAAATGCTTTTTCCCCATCTATTGATATGATCATATGATTTTTGTCTTTCCTTTTTATGTGATTATTACGTTTATTGATTTGCAAAAATTGCACCATCCTTGCATCCCTGGGATGAATCCCACTTGATCATGGTATATGATCTTTTTAATGTATCGCTGGATGCG
>PVJD01019619.1:0-11269 GCA_004026545.1 Mormoops blainvillei
TAATGCTTCAGTGAACATTTTTATGCATACTGCTTTTTATATTTTGTTGTTTGACGTTATTTCATAAGATAGATTCCCGGAAATACAATTACCGGGTGAAGGGCTTAGAATACTTTAAGGCTCATAATATACGTATTATGAACTTGTGTGTATTATTAATATATGTATTATGTATTTTGAAGGAATTGTCTCAATTTATATCACTAAAATATATATATTTTACCATATTTTTGTTGCATTGGATATATTCATCATTTTCAGTTCTTGCCAGTTCCATTGCAAAAAATTGTACCTTATTTAATCTGCATTTCTGTGACTAATTATAGTGATTATTTTTTCAGTACCTTAGCCCATTGCATTTCTTTTTTGTTATAGCCTTTCACATTTGCCTGTTACTGCACTGGAATCTTAATTTATATATGCTATTTATAAATCTTATAAGTATTAATATTATGCTTTTTTACATTTACACATTACTTATTACATTGTAATTATTTTGCATTATAATATTTTTTATATACAGAAATGTGAAAATTAACTTGCAAGTTCTTTAGATTTTTAAAAAGATTTTTTCTATTTTTAATATTAAAAAACATCCTCACTAGAGTTTTTATAGTCACTTGTCATATATATATTTTTGACATATGATTTTTTTTTTCCTATTCCTTTTTGCTAGTAAAACTGTCCTTTAATGCTCATGTTAAGGCCCAGCTTCTCATCAACATTTGTTATCTTTATCACATTTTTATTTGTATACTCTAAAATCTCTATTATAAGGAATGTTGAACTAGATACCTAATGATCAACTTTTTAAAGTGCTGTCAGTTTTTTGTTGTTTTGTTACTACCTCTTGTAACATAAAATACTTAGATGTTGATGGTTTTTAATATTTGAGATAAGCAACAAGGTGAACTGGGCAACAGGAAATAGAGTACGAATATATTCTCTCCTAGAACTCTTCCTCTGAATCTCTTGAGATCTGTGTTATGGATACACCTGTGATCCTACGTTGAAGGGCCAACCTTTGAATTTAGGAATCTCCCTGCCTCAGGGAGAGCTTGGCATGCCGGCAGCAGGTGGGGAGGGGGAAATGGCCACTGTGTACTAGTGTGGATTATGAGCTTTATATGGTGAGTCAGTGCTTCCTTATGCCCGCATACTCAGATTTGATCATCACTTCCAATGCTGGCTCCTTTTCAACACTAATGATAAGTTGGGGGAAACTAAAACGATTAGGCCAAAGGTATCCCATGATATTTTTTGCTATGCATACAAGGGTTCCAAGACCTGTGATTCCCACTTCTCTTATAAGCCTTCCATTCCCTACACTTTAGTTCTACAAGCTATGGGTTGGGATATTACAGAATATTCTCATTTATTTCCTAAAATCTTCACCTTTTATTACTCTTGGGGTATATGTTTATAGAATCAGTTTTGTTATAATATTGTTTTTTCCCCTGGCTCCTTTGGTGGTGGCGTTTCACTCACTAGTTTTGTCCTTTTTGGTGGTCTTTTGAAAGTGATAATGTGGATGGGGATGCTATCTTATTCAGATTTTAAGGCTTTTTTTTCCTTCAAAAAAGCTCTTCAGAAGTGGTTGTACTATTTTATACTTCTGCCACTGGACTCTGAGAATTTTTTAAAAAAAATTATAGTCTTAATGGGAATAATTTCACTTTAATTTGCATATATTTAATTGTTACAGATAACCGTGTGTTCCTCAGTTTATTGGGGAATTATATTTTGAATTGTTTAGAAGAAATGGTTTTGGTAAGATTTTTATAGGTTTGTGATCATAATTATCTTAAAGATTTTTCTTTTCTTTTTTAAAAATATATTTTATCGATGATGCTATTACAGTTGTTTCATTATTTCTCCCCCTTTATTTCCCTCCACCCTGCACACCCCTTCCCACCATAATTCCCCCACTTAGTGCATGTCCATGGGTTGTACATATAAGTTCTTAGGCGTCTCCATTTCCTATACTATTCTTAACCTCCCCCTGTCTGTTTCATACCTATCATTTATGCTTCTTGCCTGTACCTTTAACCCCATTCTCCACCCTCCCCCTCCTTGTTGATAACCCTCCATGTGATCTCCACTTCCGTGATTCTGTTCCTGTTCTAGCAGTTTGCTTAGTTAGTTTTTGTTTTTGTTTTTGTTTTTTCAGGTTCAGTTGTTGGTAGTTGTGAGTTTGTTATCATTTTACTGTTCATATTTTTGATCATCATCTTTTTCTTAGATTAGTCCCCTTAATATTTCATTGAATAAGGACTTCGTGAGGATGAACTCCTTTAACTTTATTTTGTCTGGGAAGCACTTTATCTGCCCTTCCATTCTAAATGGTAGATAGCTTTGCTGGATAGAGTATTCTTCGATGTAGGTCCTTTCTTTCATGACTTTGAATACTTCTTTCCAACCCCTTCTTGCCTGTCAGGTTTCTTTTGAGAAATCAGTGGATAGTCTTATGGGAACTCCTTGGTAGGTAACTGCCTCCTTTTCTCTTGCTGCTTTTAAGATTCTCTCCTTATGTTTGATCTTGGGTAATGTGATGATGATGTACTTTGGTATATTCTTCTTTGGGTCCAACTTGTTTGGGACTTTCTGAGCTTCCTGGACTTGCATATCAGTTTCCTTCACCAGTTTCGGGAAGTTTTCCTTCGTTATTTTTTCAAATAGGTTTTCAGTTTCTTGCTCTTCCTCTTATCCTTCTGGCACCCCTATGATTCAGATGTTGGAATGTTTAAAGTTATCTCAGAGGTCCTAAGCCTCTTCTCATTTTTTTGAATTCTTATTTCTTGATTCTATTCTGGTTGAATGCTTATTTCTTCCTTCTTCCTTCTCCAAATCATGGATTTGTGTTCTGGTTTCCTTCCCTTCACTGTTGGTTCTCTGTATATTTTTCTTTATTTCACTTTGCACAGCCTTCCCTTTTTCCTCCATATTGCAACCATACTCCACCAGTTCTGTGAGCCTCCTGATTACCAGTGTTTTGAACTCTGTCTGTTAGGTTGGCTATCTCTTCATTGCTTAGTTCTATCTTTGGAGCTACGATCTGTTCTTTCATTTGAGCTATTTTTATTTTTTTGTCTTGGCACATCTGTTACATTGTGAAGGGCGGAGCCTTAGGTGTTCACCAGGGTGGGGCAACCGGCGTCAGTGTCTTGTGGCACTGTATGTTGGGGAGGGGTCAGAGAGGGAACAATGCTGCTTGCTTGGCTCTTGGCGGGCTCTCAGTCACTTCCCCTGCTACCCACAGGCAAATAGGGCCCTTCTGGTGCTGAATCCCAGGTGGGTGGGTTTGTGTATGTTCTAGGACCCTGTGGGTCTCTCCGATGAACTCTCCAGTGAGACTGGCAGTTTCTCCCACTACTCCAACCCCCACAGGTTTTTACTGGTAGAGGTTTTGAGGCTTTCTTTTCCCATGCTGGAACCCTGGGTTGCACATCTCTCTCAGTCCCCAGTTGTTCCTCCAAGTTCATCCACATGCAAATGTGGGACCACTGGGTCCACCAGCCACTGCCTTGCCTGGCATCCTCTCCATCCCAACTGCCTGTTTCTGCCCCTCCTACTTGTCTCCCCCTCTCCTACCTGTCTGAATGAATGTTTGTTCTTTAACTCTTTGGTTGTCGGACTTCCATACAGTTTGATTTTTCTGGCAGTTCTGGTTATTTTTTTGTTTTTAAATTTGTTGTTGTCCTTTTGGTTGTGTGAGGAGACAAAGTGTATCTACTTATGCATCCATCTTGGCTGGAAGTCAGATTTTTCTTTTTTTTAAAAATATTTTATTTTTATTTTTTTTTAGAGAGAGGAGAAGGGAGGGAAAAAGAGAAAGAAACATCAGTGTGCGATAGAGACATTGATTGGTTTCTTCTTAAATGACCCAGGCATGTGTCCTGACTGGAAATCGAACCAGTGAGGGCAAAATTTTTTCTTGATCCCTACAAAAGTCTGGTCTCATTATGAGGTATGACCGATTATGTTCTAAGGTGCAGCAAGAGTGTTAACCTTACAGGGCTCATTGAGTTTGTTTTTGCATACTTGTAACCTATATACTATTGTATATCTATTGAGGCTGCAAAATTAACTCTTACTGTAACTTTTCATAAGGAATCTCAGCTAGGCCATTTAAAAGCCTCTGTTACTTGTTTTTCTCAGACTAGGAAAGCAGGCCCAGGACACTACCAGATTTTACTTACAGTAATATCTTTAAACATCCCTCAGATTTCTTAAGGAAGATCACACCCTGGCAGACCAAGAAACTAATCACCTGTAAGGCTGAGCCCATATAAGCCAGGGACCAGACCAGTTTTCCTGGTTGGGCTTTATAGGTGTTGGATCTATAAGTAAAGTCAACCTTAGTTCCTTACAAGTACCTTGTCATACCTGTTTAAATGATCATTGTTCTCAAATGTGACACCCCAGGTAAAACTTGTTGCTTAATAGGTTTGTCTAATTACATCCTGATGGAAAGGAGGACAAATTATTATTGAATCTATGCAAGTATTTCTATTGCTGTGAAAAGCAGAGCCTCTAAAGAGTTTCTGAATTGAGAGTTAGTGAAAGGTAGTATTTTCAAATATTTCATATTGGTTTATGGAAGCAGAGTTTACTAAGTTGTGGCTAAAGATAGCTTAAGAGGAAAGAAAAGAAAATATTAAAGCAGTATCAACAATATTCCAATCAAATAAACTTTTCATTGTTAGTTTATTTAGTACTGTGTATTTTTTGTTGTTGTTTTTCTGGAGATTGGGTTAGCTGACTACTGTTACGATGGTGTTTGCTTCTAGACTAAAAAGGGTTCTGGGCCCTGGCCGGTTAGCTCAGTTGGTTAGATCCTCATCCGGATATGCCATGGTTGCCAGATTAATCTCAGGGCACATAAAGAAGCAACCAATGAATGCATGAATGAGTGGAACAACAAATTGATCTTTCTCTATCTCTCTCCCCTTCTTCTTTCTTTCTCTAAAAATCAGTAAATACAAAAAAAGTTTCTTAAAGTATCCTGGAAATCTTGACTGAAAGATGATCCTAGAGTTGTTTGAGATACATCACGTTGGGAGCCTATACTAATCTTCTAACCTTTGGAGTGTTAATAGTTTGAAGTGCCTGGCATGTTCCTTCCCCCAGACTCTGAAACTCTCTTTTGTTGAAGACAGAAACTCTGGCCTGCACCTTGTGGCAGAGCTTTCAAGAAAAACACGAGTATAAAATAAAATCTATTTATGAAAAATAGAGACTTAATGGCTATGGGTAATTTGTTACTGGAATTGATAATGTCAGGATGGAGGAGTGTAAAATTCTCTATTGGAGTACAGTATCAAACTATTTCATGAAAATTTTGATCAGTATTTCCCCTGAGGGTAAAAATATAATGGGCATTGAGGACATTGACACATCTCCGGGAAATGCTCACAAAACAAAATTTTTGAAATGTTTATTAACACTTTTCCTGTACAAACTTAACCTAGGAAGGATACATGTCTTGATTTGACAACTTTTCTGAAATGCTTTTATAATAGTAAAATATCAGACAAACCTAATTCTTTCTAGCAACTGTAATCTAGTAGAAGTAACAGATCTTTCTGATTTTCTTGCGTCATACTGGGAAATTGCAAAGATCCTTTTGGTGTAAATATTGTAAAGTTTTTTACTTTCTACTTTTAGATTATGATTAGGAGGATGCAAAATTGAGAGTTGTTAGAAGATTTGCAGCTTGATTAGAGTAGAATCATGATGATGGAAGGAGACTTGGGATGGTGAATACACAATATAATGTATAGATGATGTATTATAGAATTATACACCTGAAACCTATATAATTTTATTAACCAATGTCACACCAATAAATTCAATAAAAAATTTAAAAAATCAAAAAATAAAGTAGAATCATGGGTGCCTGAAAAGCATTTCTTGGTTACCTATTTAGTTAAAGTAACAATAAAAATAAGCATAAAAGATAATAGTTTTGCTCTGTTAAAGAATAAAAATTCAATCAGTTTGAAGATCTAATTGGCTTTATTGAATAATTCACTAGTTGGGCAGCAGTGAGAGTTACTCCGAGAAGCTATACAAATGGAGGACTTTTACAGGCAGAAACTGGACAAGAGATATCAGCAAAAGAAAAAAAATTACCTTCCATTTGGGCAGAGTGGGTATCTTATCCTGCAGATACCCTCAACTTCCTTTGGGGAGGATGGAAGGGGCCCATGTGACAGATTACCTCATTGGTACTGACCAGAAGATTCCAGACTGATTTTTTTATTACTATTAAAATTTATTGATTGACTGATTGATTTTAGAGAAAGAAGAAGGGTAGGAGAGAGAGAGAAGGAGGGAGGGAAAGAGAGAGAAACATTCATTTTGAGCATTCACTGGTTGATTCTTGTATATGTACAGACTGGGGATCAAGCCTGCAATCTTGGGGGTATCGGGACAGTGTTCTAACAAACTGAGCACCCAAGCCAGGGACAGACTGATTAAGAATTCCTGTATATTTAGGTCAGTTATGAAATCTAGGTTCAGCATTATGGGTGTTAATATCATGGGCATTAGCACAAAGTGAATCCATTTTGGGCCTGTGGTTTTCTCATGAACAACTGGTTGATAAGTGAGAGAAACCTTTATTCCTTTTTTCTTTAGACAATTAAGGATGTAATAAAGTCACCGTGCCCTGTCTGCTGTGGCTCAGTGTATTGAGTGCTGGCCTGCGAACCAAAGGGACACTGGTTCAATTCCCAGTCAGGGCACATGCCTGGGTTGCGGGCTAGGTCCCCAGTAGAAGGCGTGTGAGAGGCAACCACACATTGATGCTTATCTCCCTCTCTTTTTCCCTCCGTTCCCCTCTGTTTAAAAATAAATACAATCTTTTAAAAAAAAAGTCATCATAAAGCACAGATTCTGGTAGGACACAGCATTTCTGCTATTTAGGCACATTACATAGAAGGTATAGATTAGCCTTTCATGTTGAAGATGAAGGTATTAATTAATACTTCAAGGAAGCAACAACATTGAATGAAATTGCTAAAATTTAAGATGTTTCATAGCTTCTTTTTAGAATTGGCTGTTGTAAATCAAGGCATATAAAATTCACTTTCTAAGTTAGGTCCTTCCTTCATTATTGGTCTTTCATATTCTGGAACAAATGGATACTTTATTTGAGGTCAGCAGTTCTTTCTAACAGGATCTATGAGGTAAAAAGTATTTTCATAATAATAATGTTATTTTTGTTAATATGCAATGTATTCATCGTTTTCTTCAAATGCATTAATAAATGTTTAAAATAATATCTGAGGTTTAAATTCCAAAGTAGTAAATGTCAGTTGCTATAATCCACATAAAAAAAGGCTTATTGGAGTTCTCATTAAGTCCTAGCAGTAGAGAGGGGTCAAGGAACAAAAAGCCCTAGAACCCCACCTTTGGGACAAAACTCTTTTTAAAAAAATGCATATTCCCAGTTGTACTTCTCTGTCACTATGATTCCTAGTGTAGTCTCAACTACTGATGTTGATTGTAACGTTTAGCCAAACTAATTTGTTTCAGAGAGATGTTTGGGGTGAGTAATTGAGAACTGTCTCATACACCAGCATTTACACAGAGTTGCAGAGCTTATGAGCACATGTAACACAACTTTTTATAGCTTCACATACCCTTTTTGTACCTTAAAGTGGCAAAAATGAACACTTCCATTAACATGACCCAAAATTATAGCTTGCTAATATTAAAATAAAAAGTAAGGGTGTATAAACTTAAAACTATGCTTAATAATGTTTCAGTATTTTATCTTAAAAATTACCTCTGTATTTAATAATCATTATTTAACTCACTTTAATATCAGTCCAAGGTATAAGTTACTAAAAATCTTAAAAATTATCTTCAAGCTGTCTGCTACAAAACATAGTTACTGTTGAAATAAAAATTTGCGAGAATAATGATTCAATTTAGTTGAACGTAGGAATTTATATTTTTCAAAACTGTAAATACTGTGTGGGATTAATGTTAGCTTGTTTGGTTAAAACCATAACTTTTTAAAAATGAGATTTATTAAATTCATCTAATTTACCAAAGATTTGTCTTGACAAACGCGTCCTTAAGAGGTCCTAACTTTGTTTTTCTACATTTTTTTTTGCTTGTTTTCTAATGAACAGTTAAAATATTACGTATTATAACTTTATTTTATTTTCTGGGAATTTTAGTGTAAAGACAGTGAAATGCCTGGAAATGGATGGTGATGATGGTTGTATAACACTGTGAACGTAGTTAATACCACAAAATTTAAAAAATTTTTTAAAAAGTGAAAGGCACAGGTAACTTGGTAATATGTCATAGGTCAGGCATCAGTAATTTTTTATGCCTCTGCTAAATTTTTCTACAATTTTTCCTCATAGGAACTTTCTTATAAAAAGGGGTAAGATTTATATGCATAGAATTAAATAGAAGTACATTCTAGATTGTAGCTAGATAAGATGGAAAAATTTGGCCAAAGCTCTGCCATAGATTAAAATTAAATCTTATTTAAATATGTTTATAAAATTGCAAGGTGTGGCTCTAAAATACACTCTTCTTTCATTGGCTTTTTGTTGTTGTTGTTACGCTATACTGAATACAATTCATTGCAGCGTTGAGCAGCTACCATTAGTAATTCATTTGGCTAGGTGTTAACGCAATAGAGATGAATAACACAGTTACTTACTTGTCCCCCAGTTCACAGGCTAGTAGGGGAAAACAGTCATGTAAATAATTACAATAGTGTATGATAAGTACATCAGAAGAATTAGATTTAACGTAGAGGTAGCTCTGTGAAGGGTAAAGTTTTAAGGAGAAAGTCACCATATTGTCAGACTCTGAGAGCAAGGACTGCATCTTTTTATCTAAAAGTTACATATTTATAACACATAGTGCTAGACCTTAAACTTGGTAATATATCATAGTCAATAATTATTAGTGGTTAAACAAGTTGATATCTTAGCAAATTTTTGATGAGCGAATTGAAGTATGTCCAGGAGGGTGAAGCAGGAAAGGACAGGCAGGCTTAAAGTACTCAGGTATTGCAAATGTTGGGAGATCAAACTTAGATAAGCAGTGAAGAGACTTGCAGGTGATGGGTTAACATCTTTAAAGCTATGGGTTCTTTTCATTAAGTTTTTAGAAAGGGTGAGAGACATGTTTAAAGTTAGTCATTTAGGTTTTAGAATAGACATCTGCCTTAGCAGTTTGGAAGGTATAATTGAGGGAGAAGAAATGTTATGTCTTAGTGAATTTTACACGCGTAACACCTTGTAGGATAAAAATGTTATATAAAAGGCTAAATTAAAGTTTTTATACATGAATTGATGTTATTTAGTTTTAGAGTTTATATTATTACAGTTTAATTTTTTAAAAATTTATTTTAGAGTGAGAGGAAGGGAAAGAGAAACATCGATTTGTTCTTCCACTTACTTGTGCATTCATTGGCCTTGTGTGTGCTCTGACCGGGGATTGAACTCACAAGCTTGGAGTATCAGGACAGTGCTCTGACCAACGGAGCTGCCTGGCCAGGGTCTAGTTAACACTTTTAATGTAGCTAGATAAAAATCTTAGTAGTAGTTTGCAAGAAAAATTCTGGCATTTATGTAGAATTGGGTGATTTAATTACTCAGCAGATTAGTATATACCCTTGTACCTTCCACACAAAAAACAAACTAAACAAAACTATTTGGGTGTCCGAATAAAGCAGATCACTTTTGAGGGTTAAATAATAACTTTTAGTCTTGAGATCCTCTCAGATCTTTTTTTGCTGTGCCACCATGTAAACTTCTGATCTGGATATAATTACCATAAACTCTAAATTTTCAATAAAGTAACAAATTGCAATGAATGTTCAGATATATTGTGATATTTTAATGTTAAGGCTGGAATTGTGGAATAAATAATTATATTGGTGTCAAAACAATAATCTGCACCTTTACCACACAAAATGACTTATTAATATATTTAAATTCTAAGTATTAAATTTGCCTTACTCATACTTAAAGTTTCTGAGTAAGCAGTGACAAATGACTTTTGATAAAAATAGAGAATAAATAGGCATGTAAAGAAAAAAATCATTCATGCTACTGATGTGGAAAAGATTATTTTTAAGTAAGCATTCAGACGGTAAACAGGTCACAGCTGAAAAACCTTGTGATAAGAGAGAGAGCTGGAAAACTTGAAAGCAGTCAGGCTGGCACCATTTAGCATAGGGACAAAGTCCTGGTCATTTAATGGGTCACTATATTGTAGCTGTAAAACTAACACATTGAAAATATCTAGTTGATTACCTAGTTTGATGATTCTGAGTTATCGGAAAAAAAGACTCCTATTTAAAGAGAAGGGAAAATATAATAACCATTTGATTTAAAATATTTCTAATATGGATACTTACGTTAAAAAAATGGCTTGTAACCATTATTTGCAGAACTTACAGGAACAAAAACTTCTTTGCCAATGCAGTTGGAGCTTATAGCTATTAATTTAATCAAAAGGTCAAAATGGGAGATCATAAAAATATACATATGTATAAATTTAAACATTTAATAACTTAAAACTTTTACATTCATTGCAATTTAAAAAATCCATTGATTTTTAGAGAGTGAGAAAGGGAAGGATAGAGAGAGGGAAAGAGAAACATTGATTTGTTGTTCCACGTATTTATACATTCATTGGTGGCCTCTTGTAGGTGCCCTGACTGAGGATCAAACTCACAACTTTGGTGTATCAGGATGATGCTTAAGCAACTGAGCACCTGGCCAGGGCTTTTGCGATTATTTTTTAAAATTTGTTTATAGGGGTGCCAGCCAATCCTTTTTCTTTGAGGATGGATTCTCTAATTAGAAATCACCATGTCTTTCTTGAACACATACCTCCAAAATAGTTTTATATCCATTTCTTTAAAGCACAGCAAGAACTTAGACATTTACAAAGTTTCCTGGGTGCAGAATACCAGTGCATTTTTATGGTGTTTTCTGCCAATATTTTATACTTGCCTTATGAACATTAATTTAACAGTAATTAAAAAAAAACCCAAAACTCTTTTAACGCCCTGGCTGGTGTGAGCTCAGTGGATTGAGCATTGGCCTATGTGCCAAAGGGTCGCCCGTTCAATTCCCCAGTCAGGGCACATGCCTGTGTTGCGGGCCAGGTACCCAGTAGGGGGCGCGCGAGAGACAACCATTCATTGATGCTTATCCCCCTCTCTTTCTCCCTCCCTTCTCCCCTGTCTAAAAATAAAATAAATAAAATCTTTTAAAAA
>PVJD01019620.1:0-11272 GCA_004026545.1 Mormoops blainvillei
GCAACAGATGCTGGAGAAACAAATGGAGACGGCTTTGAGGCGCTTACTTAGGGATGGGAGGGGATATATGAGGAGGCACATCTTTTCTAAGTCAACAGACCCCCGTTCCTATGCGTGCTCCCGAATCCTTCAGGAAGAGGTTGGTGGCATGCTTGTATTTGTACTGAGCAGAGCTACACATTTGTTGAACATTTTGTTTTGATTAAAAATTAATAGCTGTTTTTGACCCATATGCATTAATTTCACTTTCTCTAAGTATCTCCTTAATTGACAAACTACCATTAGGTGAAAGAACCAATTAAACAGAGCAAACTACTTCCCCCCTCCCTCCCTCTGCCAGTCTCTCTGCCCCTTTCTTCCTCTCCATGTTGTCTTGGCTGAGTGCTCTGACGGGCTACCCTCATACTAGCACAGTGAGATGAACCGCTCAGGATGCACACCAGAACAACGGTAGGAGGTGAGCTTTGTGTGGGTGCAGGGAGTGCTGGATCTACCAAACAGGAGTGGACAAAGGCTTGGGGAAGCAAGAGGAGGACAAGAAATCCACCTCCATGGCCTCAAAAGATTGACAAGTGCAGTTCTTGTCAATTAATGACACTGTCAAGCTTATGAGCCTCCAGAGGCTACAACACTCCTCGATAAACTCCGTGGAAAGTACTGGCAAGGTTATTCTAATCACAGGCTGAACAAAATCCATTCATTGTGCACTACACCATGTGCTCTGGCACCCTGGCAAGGGGGCACAATCCCCCCTCTCATGCTGAAGTGGGGGTGTTCAATGGGAAGACTGTATATAACAAAGTATCTGACCAGAAGAGTGTCCCCAGGCTCCGAAGGACCAAAGGGTTTTCCACAGGCTTCTAGCTCTTACTAGATGAGTATTTCTCTCTTAAGGCTCTGCCAAAGAGAGTGAACAGGAACACTGTGGCCTTTATTGGGGCTGGAGAGCTGCAAGAAACATCTGCTAGAGATGGATCTGAAACAACTCATTGTCCTAAAAACAGGAGATGGGTTTATATACCTAAACCCTTCTTTCATAAAGAACAACAGGCCAACAGCTTTCCAGTGGAAGTGTCTGAACCCAACCAAAGTCGTCAATTCCTAATTTGGAAGTAGGTAGGTGGAGAAGAAAATGACCATTGATTAATTTTGTTTTCCTCAACAGATTTTTAAAAAAGATTTTATTTATTTATTTATTTTAGCGAGAAGGGAAGGAGAGAGGGAGAGAAACGTTAATGTGTGGTTGCCCCTCACGCACCCCTACTGAAGACCTGGCCCGCAGCCCAGGCAAGTGCCCTGACCAGGAATCGAGGCGGCGACCCCTTGGTTCGCAGGCCGGCGCTCGATCCACTGAGCCACACCGGCCAGGGCAGGTTTTTTCTTTTTTAATGGCAAGATCCAACAATGA
The DNA here is from genome assembly GCA_004026545.1 of Mormoops blainvillei. Taxonomy (NCBI): domain Eukaryota; kingdom Metazoa; phylum Chordata; class Mammalia; order Chiroptera; family Mormoopidae; genus Mormoops; species Mormoops blainvillei. The sequence continues at coordinate 1,409 of PVJD01019620.1, forward strand.
CTAGGTTGTCTACCACATATCCCAGAGTTGTGCAATGACACAACAATGGTACAGGAAGAAGCACAGAAAACTGCAGTTTAAAAAATCTGGAAGCACCTTTAGAAATTATCTACTCAGTTTCTTCCTCAACATTTTATTATGAAAGTTTTCAAACACAGAAAAGTGGGATGAATTTCACAGCGAACACCCATACACCCAATGCCGACATGCTGCCACTGGTGTTTTGCTATTCTTGCTTTACCATGAATCTGTCCCGTCTAGGCAGCCTGTGAAACTTACCTATCAATCAATCTACTTATGTTTAATTGTTTTTTCAAAAAAACCTTATTGTTTAAAAGCTATTAGGAGAACATTTTCTCTAAATAAAGTAAGCTACTCTGGTTGAAGCAGGGTCAGGCTCCTGATGTCCTCACAACCACTCTCCATCTCATACCCCCGCCCCCCCCGCCACGCCGGCTGCAAGGAGGATGGTGAGAAATGACAAGCAACTTCTCACCTGGCAGATGGGCCACTGAGACCCAGGGAGGGTGTGACCTCATCTGACCATATCCTCGCTTATGTGTCCTTGGGTTAACACATTACATTTCAATTTTCTTAGTTGTAAAGAAGAGGTAATGATGACACAAAACAATGTAAAACTAGCAGCACGCTCCTGGCACATTGTGAGCACGCGCTCTGGAAGTGTTCGTTGTGACTATGATCACTCTTGTTATCAGCCCTGACGGGGAACTGTTGGCACTGTCATTAGCATCACGGTGTCTTACAGAGGATGAGGTAGAGCCTCATAAAGGGTGTGCAGGTGAGAGGAGATGGTGGGAAGCCTGGGGTGGGGATGAAGAGACTGAGATTAAACTGCTGAGCCCACTAACAACCTTGAATAACAGCCAAGCACACAGCAGTACGTAACTGAGAAAAATCCCTGTGTCCACCCAATCTCAAAGGATGGCTTAAAGATTAAAAGGGATGGGAAATACGAACATAGTCTGGAAGCAAAATTTCTGCAGCAGTTCAAGGCATTCCTACTGTTAGTCATTCGGGGCGCTGTTCCAGGAACTGAGGAGTTGTGACGGCCACCATGCCACTTGAAAACGAGACTGTTCTTTTTCTGCTTTTAAGCTACACAGACTGTTCAGGGTGATTTTTCCAACCTTTGCCAACCTTTTCACCTAAAGAAAAGCTCATCACCTTGTTTCTCCACAAACCCAAAAACTCTGAACTAACCCAGAGGGATTTTAAGGTCTTGTATGACCTGACACCAAACGCCTCCCTAGACTTATCTCTCACCAATTGGCCACCCCGCTTCCCACACCCAGGGCTTGCGACCTGTCAGGCACAGCAGCCTCCAGTTTCTGTGGGCACGCCAGACCATCCCATGAGCCCGTGCCTTCACAAAGCACAGAAACGCAGGACCAGGACAGGCCAGGCACCAATGAGGCACTGTGCTGGCATTTCCATAAACTTTTTCACACCGAAATACCACGGTGTAGACACTTCAAACACAAGGAAATGGATTCGGAGACAGCTGAAGTACATTAAGCCAGGACTCACAGCAGGTACAGCGTTCTAAGGGCTCCAAGGCTGGCCCCGCTCCAATACCAGGCCGCCCCTACTCAGGCTGTATCTCTCAGGATACAGTTCTGCTGCCATCAGTTCTGGGAAGCCCTCCTTGCCTCTCCAGTCCCTCCTTGGCTTCCAACAGCACCGTGCACGGACTTCTGTGGAAGATCTGGCAAAACAGGCAAGTCGGTGGGTTTCAGCGCTGGGCAGCCCTGCTTCCAATCCTGGTTTTGAACCTCACTTAGGGGCAACTCCCTCTTGTGCACCTGGTAAGGATTTAATACATTGACACTTGTAGAGTCCCTGGTCCATGTCCGGGGGATGCTTGCTAAGTGTTCAATCCCCGACTCTTCCCTTAGAGTTTTCATTTTCTGGTCATAAAGAGTGGACTCATGGTCATGGAGCAACGAGAGCACACCGAGGGTGGGGGCTGGTATTGCTGCGAGGGCCGGGAGACCCTCAGCTCCTCAGTCCAGCTCTGCTATCCTTGGCTCACACAGGAGCCTCACGGAAGCCACAGTGAGGCCCATCCGCCATGGACTCAGCAGAGGCTCCCAGGTCTACATTCCAATACCTGGCCCATCACCTCTGAGCTGTATAGGAGCCTGGGACACCATGTTTATTACCTCAGTTTTACAGGTCATGAAGCCCAGGTGAGTGGGCTCTGTGCTGTCCAAAACAAACAGCGCCTTGTCTGCATAGAGATTCAGGCAACACGGTGGGATGGGGCCCACAAAGTCACTGAGAACATAGGTAAAAATGCCTTGTCTGGATACAGCCAACCTGGAGTTTTAAAAGAGCCAGGGCTTGTTTTGAATTCTGACTCCTACAGCTTAGCTCTCATCCATATGACTCGGGCTTGATGCCCATTAAGAGGCAGGGGACTTTGCAGAGAAACACATGCAGCCTACATGCCCAGTTGAAGTCATCCTTTTAGGAACCAAACCCCTTCCATTTCTCCTGGAGGCTTGTCCTGGAGTCTTCCTAACCAAGAGTAACCATGTTATGCCTCAGTCTCATGAATGCTCAGCTGACATCCCACCACCAATGGCCACGCAGGGATGAGACTGTTCTCTCAGAACCTAGTGAGGGAAAGGGGAGGAAAGTACCACACGACTACTGACTCACACAAAGAAACAGGCGTTTTTTTGTAATACAAGTTTACAAATAAGTGCAGGAACATGGCATTTGTCCTTCCTCACGTTTAGGTTTAAATGGAACACAGTCTTAGCTCTCCCTCCTCAGGGGAGAACACACAACTCAACTAATGAAAAGAGCCATGAGCTGTCACATATGTGGACTGGCAGCTGTACACACTGGGCTGTTTCCGACAAACCTGCGTTGGGAGTAGCGGCAAAGACAGAGAGGCAACCTCCTCCTCCTGGGCCTCTTCCTACATGCATCGTGGGTGCTTCCTGAGATCTCTAGGGTCTCCCAGGCAGAGATGGACAACTCTGAGCTGTCCTCCTCAGCGGGCCATGCTGCAATCAGATGCAGGAGCACCGTGGTCAAAGAGTTGCTCAACAAATTCTGGGTAACACAATCTAGCAAAAAAATACAGCACCCACCAAGTGCGGCAACGGTTGGCTTGTGTTTGGGTTTGCTCCTAAGGCGTGACCCCTGAGGAGACATTCCCACTGACTGCCTGGAGATACCAGCAGAGCCCGGGCAGAAGGAAGGTGGAAGACACCGCCCCTTCCCTCACCCTAAAAAACAATGACTTCCTGTTTAAGGAGCAGAAGAGAGGAGCAATTCACCTCCTCACAAAGCCCAACCACTTGGCAGTCATCCAAGAATCTGAAGAGAAACCTTGAATTTTGAAAACTAAAGAGACAAGGGCATCAGCTTAAGAAAAGATCTCATCTATCAGCTAACAAGAGGCTGGGGTCATGGAGTGGGGTATCCTTTCCACTTGAGAGACCATGCTAAAAATCTCAAAAATGTACCAGGAGGATGGGGGCTGGGAGCCCTGGTGCACTGTTCTTAGCATGTAAGAGAGGTTGCCGTCTCAAGGAGGCTCATCATTTCTTCTGACATCCTGACAGAAATGTGCAATATGGAAGTTTAGCAATGTGGGTAGGTTAAATTATACGAGCTAGAGGAAGTCAAATTTTTCACTGCGAACCGAGGCATTGCTGTGGTCCACGCTAGGCAACCCTGGGCTCCCTAAAGGAGGGGCGGCCTCAAAAGGGGGTAGGGCAGGGGAAGAGCTTAGGGCTTAAGGGCTCATGCTTCCAAAGCAGAAGCCCTTGAAGGGGCATTTGGACATTGGCAGGTCTTGTGTCCAGCCTTTCCTAGGCTCCTCTCACTCTCCCCAAAACCTGAGGAGTGTGTCCTAAGGGCCCTTGGAAACTCAGAGGCGGAGAACGTGAGTCCGGAGGGCCTGGCGCTCATCACTGCTCCTCCACACCTAGGATGGGGCAGAAGGCTGTTCCACATAACCACACTGAAGGTTCTGAAGGGCTTTTCAATCAACAGAGAAAGACTAGCTGCATTCAATAACACCTGAGTGAAGCACATTTAACTGGAATCTAGTCTTTTAAAATTGTATGTCTGCGTCTCTGTAATTGACACATTCCTATTAGACAGACCAATGTGTTACCTCACCCTGGAGAATCGCCCCCTACACACTATGGTCCATCCACACAGCAGAAAAATCTAGACTCCAAGACAACTTTCCTCACCAATCCACTGCATTTTAATTGTACTAGGATGTGGACAAAAGAGGTTACAACAGCTTCTGAGTGGTTTTGTGACTGGGTTCCCTGTGCACTCAGAGTGGCCCCGCCTTAGGCTTGAAAGGAAGCCCCTGCCTCCCTCCCTGGGAGAGAGCACAGGGCTGAGGTGTGGACACAAAGGAAAGAGAAATGACAATCATCATGATTCTCTGACTTTTGTATTCAGGTGGTAGCTGCTAAGCACCACACATGGCATGTAGCACTTCCTTCCACTTAATAGGGTGGGTAAAATGACCCCCTTTCACAGATGAGACAACTGAGGCTCAAGTTGCACAGCTGGTTAGGCGGAGACCCAGGTGCACAGCAGCTGCAGTTTCTACTGCACTTGCTGCCTAGAATTAAGGGAAAGCGTGGTTGTCTTGTTAGCCCCAAAGCAGCACCACTCACCCTTCTCACAGTTTCTGTCACAGGCACACATGTGGTATCACACATACACAGTCCTTGTTGGAGGGGGTATTTGAAAAAAGGTGAGGACTTTAATAAACAGACCTGACTTCACAGCTGCTTGGGGACATGGAGATGCCTTCCTGAACTTCACCTTCAGGCCTCTCTGGCAGCCCCAGCCCCAAAGGCAGGCTGCAGGAAGACACTGCAGGGGCTGTGAGGCTGCAGGGCCCTAAGCAAATCACACTTCATGCTCCAGGGCCCTCGGGCTGACATGTGCAGCCAGGTGAAACCAGGTTAAAAATCCACATCCAGGGCAGCTGTGACTGGGAGGAGAGGTCACCAAAGGGTGGTAGGACAGTGGGTAGGAGGGGTGGTAGGAGCCAGCAGGCCTGGCCTGGCTGTGTGTGCTCTGATGTCCTGTGGGTGCAGACCTGTCTCCTAAGACCAGAGTGGCTGTCTTGCCCACTCTCAGCAGAGGGGCGGGGGGCGCATAGCCTTCAGTCATGATCCAGACCTTCTAGCAGCTTCCTTCCCCCCTATGTGGTTTGGAAATCTGGATAATAATGCTGATGTCTCTCAACACTTTCTAGTAAATGAGCATTAATTAATGCTAAATGACAATAGAATTTCTCCCAAATTACACATGACACTTGCATTAAGAGCAAATATGTTCATTTGGATAGATGTTATCATAGTGAATACCACAAGAATTTACAATGATTTGCCAAGGATAAAAAGTAAACTCTCTTTAGGTAAGAGTTCTCTTTAACCAAAATAAGAATAAAAGCTTTCAGGTTTGATCGTTAGTTAAAATAACAATTTCGCCCATGGGCTATGTAAATTTTATACAATGATGGAATTGGTGGTAAATGGCTGGGGGCCACCAAAGCCAAAGCAAGTAAGCCAGTCTGGCTGCCGGCTTCCTATGTGAGGTGAGGGAGGAAGTAACATTCTATTAAAGCACCGCGATGTGCATACTTACAAAAACTGCATATATGTTTCACTTCATCCTCACAACAACCCTGTGAAGCAGGTGTTAAGATCACAGGACATGGGAGTTAAGAGGAGATGAGTTACTAACAAAGCTCACACAGTTAGAAAGTGGCACAGCTGCCATCAAAACAGGTTTTCCTTGCCTCAAGCTCTTGTTCTTTCCTATCAATTTGTGTCTCTGTCGAGTGGGCTGTGCATCATAAGTTTTAGAGGTGCTTTTGGAAATATCGATTTCTGCACTCCACCTGGAAACTTTTTTTTAAAATCATTTTTTATTTTTAAATTACAGTTGACATACAATGTTATACTAGTTTCAGGTATACACCCCAGTGATTAGACATTATATAACTTACTAAGTGATCATCCTGATAAATCTTGTACCCACCTGACACCATAGTTGTTAAAATATTATTGACTTTATTCCCTATGCTGTACTTTACACCCCCATGACTATTCTGTAACTACCTATTTGTACTTAATCCCCTCACCGTTTCCACCCATCCCTCCAACCCTCTCCCATCTGGAAACTGTCAAAATGTTCTCTGTATCTGACAGTCTGTTTCTGTTCTGCTTATTCATTTATTTTGGTTTTTAGATTCAATTATTGATAGATATATATTTATTGCCATTTTATTTTTCATATTTTTGATCTTTTCTTCCTCTTCTTCTTCTTCTTCTTAAAAATGACCCTTTAACATTTCATACAATATTGGTTTGGTGATGATAAACTTTTGTTGAGTTTTTTTTTTTTTGGTCTGGGGAGCTCTTTATATGACCTTCAATCCTAAATGATAGCTTTGCTGGGTAATCTTGGCTGTAGATCCTTGCTTTTCATCACTTTGAATACTTCTTGCCAATTCCTTCTGACCAGCAAAGTTTCTGTTGAGAAATAAGCTGATAGTCTTATAGGAGTTCCCTTGTCGGTAACTAACTGCTTTTATCTTGCTGCTTTTAAGACTCTCTCTTTGTCTTTAATTTTTACATCTTAATTATGATGTATCTTGGTGTGGGTCTATTTGGATCCCTCTTGTTTGGGACTCTTTGCGCTTCCTGGACTTACATGTCTATTTCCTTTACTAGGTTAGGAAAGTTTTCTGTCATAGTTTTTTCAAATAGATTTTCAATTTCTTGTTTTCTCTCTTCTCCTTCCAGTACCCCCATGATGGGAATGTTGGTACACCTGAAGTTGTCCCAGAGTCTTCTTACACTATATTTATCTTTTTGGATTCTTTTTTTTTGTTGTTGTTCTGACTGCGTGTTTTTGCTTCTTTATATTTCAAATTGCTAAGTTGACTCCTGGCTTAATCTTCTCTACTGTTGATTCCTTGTATTCTTCATTCCGGCTAGATTATCCTTCATTTCTGACTCTTTTTTTTTTAATGGTTTTCATGTCCTTTTTTCTGCTATTGAAGTTCTAAGTTCCTCGAGCATCCTTATAACCATTGTTTTGAACTTTATATCTGTTAGGCTGCTTGCCTCCATTTCATTTAGTTCTTTTTCTTGTTTCCTCACTTGGGACCTGTTTCCTTGTCTTTTCATTTTAACTGTTTCCCTATGTTTATTTCTATGTATTAGGAAGGGCTGCTATGTCTCCCATGCTTGGCAGAGAGGCCTAACATAGTACGTGTCCTCTAGGGTCCAGTAGTACAGCCTCCCTATTCACTTAACCTAGGCACTTCAGGTGTGCCCCCCCACCCCCCGCACTTGTTGTGGGCTATGTACATCCTCCTGTTGTAGTTGAGCCTTAATTGCTGTTGGCATGTCAATGGGTAGAATTCACCCCCAGGAAGATTGGGGCTAAGACTGGCTGGGACCACCATGGAAGATCAGCTGTGCGGGGGCCCACACCCCACAGAGCAGGACTTACATCAGTAGGATTCTGATGCTTGCTGAGTCTGCCCCTTGAATGTGCAATTTGTGGAGGTGACTGGATATCGCTTTGAAGTGGTCTGAAGCTGTCCACCAGGTTTGCTGGCTCTGGGGCCTCCCAGGAGGTGCAGGGCAAGGTTAGCTGCCACCTGTGTTCGGCCAGAGCCTCCTGGCATGAGCTACAAATTCATCTGCAGATGTCTGCTACTTGTCCTGGGCTTGGAGGTGCCCAGGTGAGGGTAACCTATCATGCGTGCCAGGCCTGGGGCCACTTAGTGAGAGGTACAGGGCATGCTGAGGCCAAATGCTGCTTGTCTGAGAGATTTTAGGAAAGTCTGAAGCATGAGCCAGGGCAGCCCATTCCTAGGGAAAAGCCACAGGAAACAGCTGGGGTGAGTCTGCAAGTTTTGTGGGGCAGAGTCTCAGGCAATCACCAGGGTGGGGCTAACAGCTTTAGCTGGGCTGATGGAGAGCCATATATGGCACCTGCCAGCTTGGTCTGTGACGGAAGGACTCAGAAAAGGAACAATGGCTTCTGCCAGCATTTTTGTCTGGGAGAGAACAGCCCTTCCAGCTCTGACCCTGATGGCAGGCATTTCAGTTCCTCCTGGTATGTTTCTGGTGCTGTTGCCCCAGTGCTGGATGGAACTCAGAGAGTGTGAATTTGAATAAGTGTGTGCATGGGCCCTTTAAGAGGAATTGCCTGGGACTCCAGAAGCCCTCAATCTTCCTCAACCACAATCCCTGCTGTTTTTTACAGCCAGCAGTTATGGGGACTTCACTTCTTGGCACTGGAACCTTGGGCTTAGGGGGCCTGAAGTGGGGTGGGACCCCGGGGTGGGACCCCTCCCACCTCAGGGGTACCTCTGTAGCCAAGATATCCTTTCTGACTTGTATCCACATCAGGTGGGTGTGGGACCAGCCAGTTCTGCATCTCTGCCCCTCCTACCAGTCTCAATGTAGCTTCTTCTTTAATTCTGTAGTTGCAGGACTTTTGTGCAGCTAGATTTCAAGCAGTTCTGAATGATGGCTGTTCTGTAGTTTAGGTGTAATTCTGATGTTGTTGCGGGAGAATGTGAGTACCTCATTTACCTATGCTGCTATCTTGACCGGAAACTCCACTGGGAAACTTCTGCACCAGGATCCCCAGGGTAATGCTCAAGTGTCTCTCTGCACAGCCTTCTGGGTGACTGTGGTATGTGGCTAGGGTGGCACCGCCCTCCACGCTCAGCTGCTGGGAAGTCCCACATTCCTTTCTAGCCACCTGACCAGGTGTTACATCTCTTCCTCTGCTCTACAGGCCACCGCCCTCAGCTTGCTAACAATCTGGTGAGAAGACTGAGCCAGGGCAGGGCACAGATGCCATGAGGATCTTTGCTCTTCCCACTTCAGTCTTTCTCATTGCCACCTGCAGTGTCCAGGATCAAGGCCACCAAGGACAGAGTGGCCCAAGCGTAACCACCAGCATGAGTGGAAATAAAGCTGCCAGTTGAGGAGCTTACCCACAACCCCACGGTCCAGAATGTGACAGGAGCCTACGATTGCCCAGGACTCACCTGCTACCGTGCACTCACTGCTGGGACTACGCCCGGGGAACGCAATGAAAGCAGCACGGACATCGGTACCAAGGGCCTGCGCCGGGGCAGGACTCGAAAGTGAAAACAAACAACAGAGTGGAGAGTGCATGAGATCCGTGTGGTGGGCAGGGCTGGTGGGGGAGTGAGGATCAGCAAGGAGCTCAGACTTCCTAACCCTCCTCTAAGCTGTGAGGCAGCAGCGGGCTCCCTGCAACGCGGACAGCAGCGACAGCAACGACCTTTCCATCAGCCCCCGCGGGCTGTGTTTCGCCTCTTTGCCACAGTCCCGTGAGGTCCTTCAGGCTGTTAAGTCACATCAGCAGTTGGTTATGCCTTACTCCTGGGCCTGCTGAGTCCAAGACCAAACCTTAAGCCCACTTTCTTCAACAGTGGGTCCCAGCGGCAGCTAAGAGTTGGAAACTCATTACTATGGTAGTTCCGTGCTGTGACTGAGTGAGAAAGTTTAAACAGAAAGGTTAAGACAGTGTCACCTTCATAGAACAAGAGAGGACACTTTGCAGTCTGACCACAGCAAAAGGTCTGAACCCACACTCCTTGTGGTAGTCACCGCTCTCTGCTTACCCAGAAGCCATTTTCACTGCTTCTTTCCATCTCTTTCTTGCCAGCCGAACTATAAGGCAGCACAGTGGCGGCTCCCAGGGGCGGTCCTGGTGAGTCACGGAGACCCAGGCCCTCTTTACCAGGCTCCTGCTCCTCCCCTTTCCTCCGTGCCTTGGAATAGA
>PVJD01019621.1:0-11267 GCA_004026545.1 Mormoops blainvillei
GTCGTCTTTAAGTTTTATAACTACTTCATTGGTTCTGTTTATAGATGGCATTATGCTGACAAACCAATCATCAGGTGCTTCTCGGTGTCCTGCAAACAAATGAAAAAAATACCATCAGTTGCCTGCTCGATTCAGAAGCTACTACCATTCGCAATCAGGTATTAGCCTGTTCTCTTTCCTCCTGCAAAATACCCCCAACTGCTGCATGTGCCCCCATCCCATTTTTTATTATTGTTTGCTAAGGCCTTTCTGTGTGTTAATGTTTCTTTGCGGGGAAAAAAGAGGTGAAAGAAAAGATATAGTAGAAGAATATATTTTATTTTTTAAATATTATGCATTGATTCTTGCTTTTAGGAAGTTTTATTGTTTCTTCTGATTATAAAAATAATATATATTTATTGTAGAAAATTTAAAAAATACAGAAAAGCATAAGATAGAAAAGCTAAATTCACTCTTGATCCAGAGACAACCAAATTCACATTTTGGATGTTTCTTTCCCAATAAACATCCAAAGGAATTTTATTATAAAAAATACAGAAAAAGACATTAAAATTGACTATAGTAGAACATAAATTTTTAAATATATAAGGGTTGTCAAGTATTTGGGAAGGTTTTGCTTGTTAAGACTATAAATTTGTCTTTTCAGGCACTTGAAATGCTTAAAAATCAGATTAAATCTACAAACAAAGTTTTAAAATATTTAAAGGACTTGAATTAGCTAAGTTTATAAATGGACTGATTTCTTATAGGTGTTCAGTCCTTTAAACTTGGGTTAATTTCAGAAAAAAATAAGGGTGATAGTTCTTTATACAAAACTAACTCAATTTATAAATAGAATACAAAAATCATTAAAATCAAAGGTTGGCAGAAGGGTTTTTAATGTTTCAATTTTAGAAAAATCACTGTTATGGAAAATCCAAGAAACTATAAGTAGTCCATTCTACACACAAAGTCTATCTCAGACATTAAAAATAATCTCACATTAACATTTTATACAGATGAACAGAACTTCCATTTAAGTGACTGTATAGGGTGGACTAGATTATTAGGCAAACCTCCTAGTGAAAACTACTAAAAATTCTGGAGAAAAATATTTTTTTAAACGTGTTAATAATGAAATGGCAAGAGATAATGAAATATCAGGCCCAAAAGGGAAGAAAATGCAAGAGTAAGAACCCAGAGAGGGGACCTGTGTTTACCCTGTGGATATTTTCTGATCCCAAAGGGTTAGAGAATTAGTTTAGTTGGCCATGAGCATACGGGCCCAAAAATCAAAGCTCAAAGCCTGTGCATAGTGGGGAGTTTAAAGAAGACTTTTCCCATATTAAGCTGGGACCCAAGGGGCTAGCCCCTCAGGATAAGAGTGAACTAGATATAAACACACTTTTCATCACCAACTCACAAGGCAAGGGTTGTCTTAGCACTAAGCATAGCTCTGGGGGGAAATTCAGTCCACAGCCCTCCATGAAAAGTTATAAGCACTGGCTAACTCTTTCATGCATTTTCAGCTCAAATTCACATCAAAGGTGGTTACAAGAAATGTCAAACTCAGAATTTAACTAAAAAAAGGTGTTTCCTTGCTGGGAATAAATCCAGGTGCCTGACAGAAGCAAACTCAAATCTTTCCTGGAAGAACTTCATCCTAGACCTCTAGAAATCCCCTCCAATAATTTGTCAAAGATGACAAATAGCACACAACCAAGGGTGACCAATCAAGCACACCAGTAAATAAGGCATCCTGAAGTGAGAACAGAATGAACAAGCCCCTGAAATCTATATACATTAGAAGCATCGGACGGATTATAAAACAATTACACACATCACATTTAAAGAAATAAGGAAGGAAGCTTTCAACTACCTTCAGGAAACAAGAAACCAAAAAGAATTTCTAGAAATGAAAAATGTCTTTAAATAAATTAAAAACTCAATGTTTGGGTTTGAGAGCAGACATGGATTCAGATGAAGAGAGAATTAGAGAACTAAAGGATAGATCAGAAGCAATGATCCTGATCGCAGCACCAAAGGACAAAAAGATAGAAACTATGAAAAGTTAAATATGTAGAAGATACAGTGAGAAGGTCAAGCCTATGTGGAATGGGATGTCCAAAAGACAAGACTGAAGCAGAGGCAAGATTTAGAAAAATATTTGAGAAATATCCAGAACTGATGAATGGCATCAGTACATAGACTCAAGAAGCTCAAATAAGAAGTCAGGATTTTGTAAAAATCCACACTAATATTAGAGTTCGAAAAAATTTTGAAGAAAAATTAAAAGAAAATCTTAAAATCAATCAGGGAATAGGGGGAGGGGCAGTTAGGCCCTGGCCTAGTAGTTTAGTTGGTTAGAGATTCGTGTCAATACACCAAGGTTGCGGGTTCAATCCACGGTCAGGGCACATACAAGAATCAACCAACGAGTGCATAAATAAGTGAAACAACAAATCGATGTTTCTCTCTCGCTCTCTCTCTCTCTCTCTCTCTCTCTCTCTCTCTCTCGCCCCCCTCCTTCTCTCTCCCTCTCCATTCCCCTTCCTCTCTCTCTCTCAAATCAATAAGTAAAATTTTTTTTTTAAAAGAGGGGCAGTTCGACTAACACTTGACTCCTCAGCGAGCAACAACAAAAGCCATAAGACAGAGAAACTATATTTTCAATGTGCTAAAGAAGTTATATGGATGATAGGTCAGCACATAAAAAGATGCTCAGCATCATCTATTATCAGGGAAAATCAATATTGCAATGAGATACAACGACATACCACCAGGATGGCTGAAACTTCAAAGACTGAGCAAATCAAGTACTATTGGAGATGCAGAGGAACTGGAACTCCCATCCACTGCTGCTGAGACTGTAAAATGTACAACCACTTTAGAAGATGATTTGGCAGCTTCTCAAAAAATTAAACATATAGTTTAACCATCTGGTCTACTCCTAGGTACTTACCCAACAAAAGTGAAATTCTCCATACAAGTGTATGAAGAAATTATTTGTACATACAAAAACTGGTACATGAATGTTCACCACAGCTTTATTTATATGAGCCCAAAAGTTCTACCAACCCAAGTGTCCATCAACACCTGAATGGATAAAAAACTGTGGTATACTCACACAATAGATACTTCTCGGTTATAAAAAAGGAATGTATTGTTGGCACACACAATAACATGGAAGAATCTCAAAATAATTATACTGAGTGAAAAAAGGCCAGACAAAAAAAAGAATACATACTGAACTGTACCATTTATATAAAATTCTAGGAAATGTAAACCACTCCGCAGTGACAGAAGGCAGATCAGTGGCTGTGTGGTAACAGGGAGAGGCTGAGGACAATGGCAGCAGGCAGGGATTACAAAGGGACCTGAGGACTGAGGGTGGGAGGTCGGGTGGGGGGGGCTAGGGAAAGTGGTGGTGGGAAAATGCTCACCAAAAAAAACAAAACAAAACAAAACAATACACGGGGAGGTTAAGAATAGTATAGGAGATTGAGAAGCCAAAGAACTGATATATACAACCCATAGACATGAACTAAAGGGGGAGGGGGTGATGGGATGGGGTACAGGGCAGAGGGGATAAAGGGGAGAAAAAAAAATGGGACAACTGTAATAGCATAATCAATAAAATATACCAAACAATAAAAATTAAAATGGCAATTACATATGGTTAAAAAAAAAAAAGGACCTGAGTAAACTTTTTGGGATGATGAATATATTCATTATCTTGATTGTGGCAGTGGTTTCATGGGTGTATGAATATGTCAAAGCTTATAAAATTCTATACTTTAAACATATGCAGTTTGTTGCATATCAGTTAAATCTCAATAAAGCTGCCAAGTAAAACTGGGACTAGCACCTAGCACATTGCCTAATGCATATCAGCTTTCTGAATAAAATGAAAAGTATATTATTTAATGAGTCTTGATTTCTTTTTACCCAATATTAATTATATCATGAAAATGTTTCATGTTATTAGTAATAAAAGATATAATATGACAATGTAGTATTCTATCCTATGGACTTATAGTAATTTATTTGATTAGTTTCTATTATTGTTAGACTTTTAAGGTTGTACTCTTGGAACACTACACTTTGAAATGCATTGAAGTGACAAAAATGACAGAAATACACATTGTTTTAGGAAACCCACCAGTCATCAGTTTTTCATTACCAAATACATAAAAGGAGAACAGGTATATTTTCAAAGTTCTCTGGCTAACAGATGAATCTCACAAGTAATTATACTTGCAGAGAATTGTTGTCCCTGTACAAAAAGGAAATACTCTCCTTTAGTACAACAGAATCTAACTCTTCTATAGTCACTTTGTTTCTGGGAATTTTAACAGAAACAAACTGAACTTTTGTTTTTTTAATGTTTTTTTTAAGGTGAAGGATATAAGAAGAAAACAAACTTTTTAGTACTGAATTGCAGTTTAATTTTGCCATTGCGGGCATGCACAGCTTTTTCATTTTATATTTCTGTTTCCAGTCTCCCTTGGAAAATCCCTGGGCTTAGGCCTCATATCTTTTACAGTAACTTTTGGAGTTTGAGCTCAGTATAATTCAGGAGCCCAATAAAAAGCAGTTGACCAATTGACCTTCTTAAAGGTATAAATCTAGTAATGTTTGCTCACAATATAAAAGATAATGCACAATCCACCATAAAATGATCCCTTTGCATTCAAACAATTTAAGTAAGTAGTAGACAAGATGTCAGTTACAGAAATGAAAAGAGAAGACACCTTTTCTACATTGGATCTTGCAAGGTTAAATTGAAGGAAAACAAAATATTTTACACTCAACACTAAAGAATTAAACTGGCCTCACCCTTATTGGTGTGGCTTAGTTGGTTGGGCATCGTGAGTTGGATTCCCAGGCGGGCACATGCCTGGGTTGAGGGTAAAGTCCCCAGCCAGGGCACCTACGAGAAGCTGATCCATGTTTCTCGCTGACATCGGTCTTTTTCTCTCTCTCTTTCTCCCTCCCTTCTCCTCTCTCTAAAAATAAATAAAATCTTTAAAATGGCCTCAATAAGGCTAACTGTATTCCAATCACCAATTAATTATCCAGTGTAGTGAAAACAAAATATGGGTGAAATAAATCTGCAAATAGTACATCATTTTTATCATTAGTTTCGACTTTTACCAGAGATACTAATTTGTCAGAATTGAAACCATTTTTTTTATCCTTACCAGACGACATTTTTTCATTGCTTTCAGGGATGAAAGTTTGATATCAGGGAGAGAGGGAGAGAGAGAAACATCGATGTGAGAGAGGAGTATCGATCCCCTTACACACATGAACTGAGGATCCTCTGCACTGGGACCAGGGATCGAACCCACAGCCCAGGTATGTGCCCCACTGGGAATCAAACCCGCAACCTTTTGGTTACAGGAAGATGCTCCAACCAACACCTGCCAGGGCTAAACTTTTCTTTTTTAATTTTTTTAACTTATTGATTAGAGAGAGAGAGAGAGAGACATGGATTTATTGTTCCACTTATGTATGTATTTGTTGGTTGCTTCTCGTATGAGTATGTGCCCTGACGGGATTGAACCTGCAGCCTTGGTGCATGGGGACTATGCTCTAGCCTACTGAGCCACTCACCAAAGGAAGAGATAAGCTTTTTGAATCCTGTTTCCTATAATATTTTTAGTATTTATCCCCTCTTGGAGTGGGGTAACGGTACAAAGAGAAAACAAGGTAATTGTCTCTTATGTACTTTTGAGCTAATTTATATTTTCTTAAAAGCCCATGAAATAGTTTTACTGCAAATGAAATGTAGGTATCTTAAAGCTCACTCAGATCACAAAATTCAAACTCTTTTTAAAAAATTATATTTAATTGATTGTGCTATTGCAGTTGTCCTTATTTCCCTCTGTTGTCCCCCTCCACCCAGCACCCCCTACTCCCTCAGGCAATCCCCCCACCATAGTTCATGTCCATGGGCCATGTGTGTAAGTTCTTTGGCTGCTCCATTGTAGTTTACATTCCCTTGGCTATTCTGTAACTACCTATTTGTACTTCTTAATCACCTCACCTCTATACCCATTCTCTCTCACCCCTCTCCCATATGGCAACCATCAAAACTTTCTGCAGCCATGATTCTCAAACTTTTTTTTTATTCCAGCTCTTATTATAAACCACCTGAATACTGGGGCCAACTGAAATTGATAGAGCAAGAGTCTAATGGTGAGAGAATGGACTTTGGAGTCAAAAAGATTTGGTTCCTATTTAAGGCATGCTAATGCTAAGTTACCTTCTCTAAGCCTCAGTTTCCTTATATGTTCAATGGCAATAATACCCAAGTCACAGAGTATCATAAGGACGCAATGAACTGGCCCTGGCTGGTGTGGCTCAGTGGATTGAGTGCTGGCCTGCGAACCAGAAGGCCGCTGGTTCGATTTCCAGTCAGGGCACGTGCCTAGGTTGTGGGCCACGTCCCCGGTTGGGGGCGTGCTAGAGGCAACTGATCAATGTATCTCCTGCACACTGATATTTTTTTCCCCTC
Source organism: Mormoops blainvillei (assembly GCA_004026545.1). Classification (NCBI taxonomy): domain Eukaryota; kingdom Metazoa; phylum Chordata; class Mammalia; order Chiroptera; family Mormoopidae; genus Mormoops; species Mormoops blainvillei. The sequence continues at coordinate 6,503 of PVJD01019621.1, forward strand.
TCCCTCCTTTCCCCTCTCTCTAAAAGTAAATAAATAAAATCTTTTTTAAAAAAGAATTCAATGAACTAATATCAATACATAGCAAGAGATTATTACCACCAACCCTCAATAAATGGCAACTTTAATTGGTAATTAGGTACTATGAAAAGCAAGGATTTGTTGAACTGGATAAGTATATAATATTTTTGTCCTCTCAGTTACTACTCTGTTTACTTGCGGTGTGATCTGGACCAGCTACATAATCTGTGGGGCCCAGTGCCAAATGAAAAATGCTGGGTCTCTTACTCAAAAATCATTGAGTATTTCACGGGGGTGACAGCAGTGCATTAAACCAAGCATGGGGCCCTCCTGAGCACAGGGGCCCTGTGTGAGTATAGAGGTCCCTCTGTGTGAGACATAGGGACAGGTCAATTTCTAATGCTAATTCACCCAGGTTTACAGTCTCTTAGGTGGAGATAAGTAACGTGCCTAACCTAATGGCTGTTAAAAGGACTTTGAAAATATTAAGCGTGGGTATACAATCATCCTCATTATTCGTGGACTCCATGTTTGCAAATTCACCTACTCACTAAAATTTAGTTGATACCCCAAAATCAGTACTTGTGGCACCTTCCTGGTTGTTCAGACATGTGCAGAGCAGTGACAAATTTGAGTCTCCCCGAATGGCACATTCCCAGCTGAGGTCGAAGAAGGCATGACCTGCCCTCTTGTTTCAGTTCTCACACTGCAAACAAGTGTGCTTTCTATGTCTATTCAGTGTCACCGTTTTTGCATTTTGTTGCTTCTTGTTGACTTCACTCTTTAGAATGCCCCCAAGCATTGCCGTGCTGTGTAGTGTCCTGAATGCAAGAGAGCCGCGATGCATCTTACGGAGAAAACGTGTGTTAGATAAGCTTTGTGCAGGCCCGAGTCATATAAAATGCTGTTGGCTGTGAGGTCGGGGCTGATGGATCAACAATGTGCAAGAATAAGTTGTCTTTAAACAGAAACATGTATAAAACAAGGTTATGTGTTGATTGGCTGACAAAAATGTGTGACCAGAGGCTAGCAGGAACCAATTGTTTAGCATTTGCTAAGTCAGTATTTGGGGCAACTTTCTAGGATAGAAGTACCACAATAACAAGAATCTATGGTATAAAGTAGTCCTTCCTTATCCTTGAGGGATATATTCCAAGACCCCCAGTGGAAGCCTAAAACTTTGGATGGTACTGAACCCTGTGTATACTAAGCTTTTCTTCCCATGTGCATACATACCTATGATAAAACTTAATTTATAAATGAGGCTTGGTAAGAGATTAACAGCAATAACTATTAAAATAGAACAATTATAACAACATACTGTAATAAAATTTATGTGACTGTGTTCTCCCCACCACCCTCCCTCTGGAATTTTTTATTTAATGTTTTAGACTGTGTTTGATCATGGGTTCACTGAAACCGCAAAAGTGAAATCACAAATAACTACTGTATATAGAAAAATCTATCACGGCTTCTACCGGTATATTATTTTAAATTACCTTTAACCTACAGCAATCCAAAGCCTATTTGAAGTGCACTGGTGTGGATTGGCCTGCTGAGATGTTACCATGGTGACGGAATGTTCTAATTGTGCCATTCCCACTTCGTTCTATTTATAGAAGCCTGGTTAAGGAAAGTTTGAGAGGCAGGGAGATCATTTACTTGTTAGCCACGTGTCCTTGAATAAAGTACTCAGCCTGTCTTAAAACCAGTTTTGACTTGAATCTGTGAAGTGGGATAAAGATACCTATTTCATTAAGTTGTGTGCGTGTGTGTGTGAAGTAGGACATGGAGGGGGAGTTAGAATTAAATGAGATCTGCATGTAAAGCTCTTTACATTGTACCTGTAGCCATTTATGGCAGTTCTGACCTTTCTCGCTGCCCGGCGCGCCTACTCCGTGCCCGTGTGCTGCTGGCCTGGAACTGCGGGCAACTGGGAACCTGCTGCCATGGAAGCTATAGCCTAAGGGTTGGCAGAAGGTACCTAGTACATCACGGCTGTTTTTATTGATTTTATGAAAACTTTGTATTTTACTTGGAGAATTATTTTAATCATTTTTTTTTTTGCCAGAAAACAGAGTCTCCAGCTTAAAAAAATTTTATATATATATATAGAGAGAGAGAGAGAGAGAGAAATATATAGAAATATATTTCAGGAATACAGAAGTCATAATTTCTTTTTCTCTTCACAGAAATTAGTGATAGAAAAAGATGGGTATTAAAGTAGGCAGTTCACAATGCTGGGTAATTCATTGCCTCAAGGACTATATGAAGGGTCCGCAAAAGAAACTCGACCACTCAATTCTAATGAGACTGGGGTATAGTGACTATTGAGGCCAAAGCAAAGCAGTTACTAAGGATGAAAAGGATTTTTTCCATTTTGTTTGTTTGTTTGTTTGTTTTTTGATAAGCTCCCAGATAATGCAAAAGGCTTATCTGGAGACCTAACCAGCTGGGCGCAGCTCTGGCGCCTGAGGACCAGAGGCCAGGCCCAAGTCCTTCCTTTTCAGAGCGCAGCCTGGAGGAAGATTTCTGTATCAGCTTCCTTAACTGTAAAGAGGGGCTGATATCAGTCAGTATAGAGGTGATGTGAGGATCAAACAAGATAACAGATGAAAGGCTATTGTAAACTATAAACTACAATACCGGCATTATGAGTTTTTCTAAAATGTATATTAGATTAGATTATTAAAGTTCATGTGTGCTTTGCCCAAGAATAACATTCCGTCATTATTTTGCAATATGATAATTTGTCACATAAAAACCTTAAGTAATTCTTAAGCCAACATATTTTGTGTGTGTGTGTGTGCTCAAAGATTTCTCCCCCAGCAGAGATGTCAGGCTACATTCTAAAATCTCCATGTTCTTGGACTTCCTCTGGTTTGCTGCTCACTTCAAACCTTACCAAGCTTGGTGTTACTTCATTCACACTCCAAGGTTAGAGGGTACAATACTAGGCAGAGATTGTCATGGCTGACAATGTAAAATTGTGTTTAAGCTGTGTTTAATTACACTTCAGAGGGAGAGGGCATGATTTCACCTGTGATCTAAATTAAATTTAAACATTTTGCAATAATGAGGCTGGCCTTTTTCTACTATCAGTCACTGCCACCTAAAGGCATTTATGGAATTGGATGCAAGTGATTCTGAATGGCATGAGCTGCAAGTAAAAAGTTTTTCTAGGTACTGAGGGCTTTATAAAATAAGATAAAATCTGGTTCCTGGCTTCAAAAAGCCCAAACCTAGATAAGGGATAAAATAGTCAAAGGAAAAGCTAAGTAACCTTGCCAGGAAGAGTTCAGCGAGTGCCTCTAACAGTGTTACCAGGGTCAGCAGAGGGAGAGGTCTACGGGCTGCAGCCAGAGAGATAGATTTAGGAAGGAGGTGGGAACTGAGCTGAGCTGGGCCACAAAGGGTTTGGAGTCTTTCTTAGCTGATCATGAGGAAGATCGCATGCTAAGCCCGCCCATGGCGTGCTGGAGGCACTGAGCGGGTGATGTGGTGTGAGTTCTTCTCTGCTCTGCCAGCCCTCCTCTGCTGTAGGACACTCAGTCATGCCCACCTCCTTCCATCCTGACCGAAGGGCAGTGCATTAGAAATATCACACTCCCAACTCAAGAGATCAAGAATTAGCCTTGCTATGGTAGCCAATACATCTACTACTATATTAATGTGCTATTGTGATTTATGATGATAAATACATATTTGGTCTTCACCCCTGTTTCTGGCACAGGGCTTCTAAAACCCTTGGAATTTCCTGTAATGAGAACAATAATGGTGTCTTTTGTACTGTTAATGAAGTGACTTTTGGAAAGCACTGAAGGATGGTCCCAACCAATCAGTAGAGCCCACGACCCCAGCTCCTTTAGTCACTATGATGAATGATTTTTCCCATATATAACCCATCCCCTAGAAGCCATCGAGGAACTAGGTCTTTGAGCACTAGCTTACCTGTGACTCTGTGTTTGGCACCATTTCCTCAACTAATAAACCTCTACTTTCTTTGCTGCAAACTCCTGTTTACTTTTTTTTTTTAATGTTTTATTTGTTTTTACAGAGTGGGAGGGAGTGAGGAGAGGGAGAGAAACATCCATGTGCAAGAGAAACATCAACCAGTTGCCTCCCACACATGTCCCAACTAGGGACTTGGCCCGCAACCCAAGCACGTGTCCCGACTGTGAATCGAGCCAGCGACCCTTTGTTTTGCAGGACGCCACCCAACCCACTGAGCCTCACCGGTCAGGGCTCTTGTTTGCTTTAGATTGAGCTTTAATGCACGCAGCTGAACAGACCTCTTTAGCCTGGTGACTCTTCTCCAGTCAGATTTCAGTAGTTCCTTAATGTTTAGAGAATAAAATTCAGGCTGCTTAACCTTAAATTCAAGGCCCTGCACAATCTGACCCCCAACTGCCTTCTTTCCACTGTAGCCAGACCAGTTCCCCGAAATGCCATTTTCAGTTCCCACCCATGTGCATTTTCTCACCCTCCAGAGTGCCCTCTTCCTCTTCTCCAATAATATGAATGTGATCCTATTTTGTCTTGTTTCCCATCACCCCTCCTAAGTGTTAGTGACTGGTCTAGCTCAAGGCTCAGTAGTGAAGTAGGTTTCACTCAGTACTGACTCTACTTTGCTACAGCTCAGTCTTCAGATCCCCCCCGCCACCGATACCTTCTCTCCCAAAGTTGCACGGACCTTATCACCTTTGGCCCATCCACTTCACCATGGGAAAGATGTGTTGAAGCACGT
>PVJD01019622.1:0-11267 GCA_004026545.1 Mormoops blainvillei
CAAAGTCTCTTGGACTGCATGCCTCTGGGGTGAAGAAATTAACCCTTCCCCGATCGTCATCGCCATTGCTCTGCAGGACACTCCGTTCCGTGCCTCCCTTACCAACCCCGCCTCCACTGCCACCAGCCCCAGCAGCGCAGGCCTCTCCACGGGCTCCAAGGGCAGCGCGTGTGGGCGGCAACAACGCACTGGTGATTGCAGTTAACGGAACAGCCAAGCAATGTTTTCCACCCACTGGCATACACGCGCGTGTACTGTATCCTCTAGCTGACTGGCTCCCTTTGCCATGCACGGACAACCATCCAAGACCTCAGACCCTGGCCTGGCGGGTGCCGACAAGTGTGAAAACGGGTGGCCATGGAACAAACACTCTGAACATTGTGAATGCCGCTCAGGAGGAGAATGGGCCTCAGTACGGAAGTAATCAGGCCGCCACCCAGTTGTCCTTCCAGGATGAACTGCTCTCCATTCACTCTACAGGTATCCCCCGAAAAAGGTTCCGTCATTGTCACCTGCCCGCATAGCTTTGTGCCTCTAATCTACTGTTTATCTCTTTTTTCCATTAAACAAGGTTTGTACTAATAGGAACTGCCTTCTGGTTTTTAATGAAGGTTCGTCTCACAAAAAAAAATAATCACGACATCTCTCAGTTTTTGACTGTGGCCCCCCGCTGTCACAGCTCCCCGAGGAAAGGCTTGGCTGTGCAGGGAACAGCTGCCTGCACAGACAGCCCTCAGAGCCGAGGCCCCGAGCAGGGCCGGGGGCAGCAGGCGATGCTCCTGGTTTGCAAGAGGCCGCCAGGAAATGGAGGATTGGGAGTTGGTCTTGTGACCCAGGCCCGCTGTAAATACTGCTGGTGGTATAGCGATAAGCATTATAATAGCCTCAAAATGATTATAATAATGATGTATCTATTACTGTGTTTTTCCGATGCTAAGGACAAGAAGAAGAACATTAATTCATGGTTTCAATCATCAAACACTCCCCAGCAGGTATATATTAATATTCACTCTTTTTCAGGTGAGGAAACTGAGCTTGAATAAGAATATTTCTGAAGATCCCATACACAAATATGTGCATCTGATTCATAAGCAAATACTCCTCCCACTGCTGCCAGACAGTGTAAGTAGATACGACAGGCTGCCATAGTTGATGACTTGTCTGAGCCCTGCGTGTCTGATTCTTCCCCCGTCTCATATCCACTGCTATGCTGACCAATGACAGGGCTCAAGGAAAGAGGATGGAGACCTGTGGTCAAAATGGCAAGGAGCCCAATGGAAGAGCCAGGCCGGCTGCTAACCTGAGTTATCAGTCTCCGTGAGTTAGGCAGAAGGAAAGAATCTGGATTCCAAGCTCATGGTACAGAAATTAGGCCAAAGAGGTAAGAGCCGAGGTTGGTTAGAAGGCAAGTGGCAGAGACTGGAGTAACTCCCCAAGCTGCCTGGCAGCAAGATGGCGTCTGATTACAATGAAAACGTACATCTGGGGCTTCGGAAACCAGAGTAAAATAAATGCTATTCAATAAAAATAAAATAAATAAGACTGGCCTATCCTCCCTGTGGCCTGTGTAGTCTGGTGACCTATGGGAGAAATTGGGTGGTGCAGAGAGGCTTTTTAAAATATTATTTTCATGGATACCAGGAAAAGATAAAGCTTAAATAGTGCATTTAACTTATAATTTCATATTTGTGATGAGGCTTAGTTTGGAGATATATATATATATGTGTATATAAATATATATATATATATATATATATATTTATAGGTAGGTGATAGATGAAAGCATTTAAACCGAATTTAAGGAGGCCCCTCTAAGCAAATAAACTGGGTGATAAAGTTATGCAAATTGGATAAGACAAACATTATATGAAGCTCTAATGAAATTGTTATTTAAAATAAGAAAAATCCTTTGTTAATCCATATAACTGCAGTATTTCCAACCAAAAGAGACAGTTGACTACTTATTTCATTGAGAAATATTTCTTGGGATTCCTTTATAGCCTCACCAGTGCACTCGTTTCTTTAGAATTCAACAAAACAGGGAAAAGATTAAATACCTACTATCTGTCCCCCCAAAACATATAGTCTATCGTGAGAAGATAAAACCCACTGGAAAAAATGGCAGAAACAAATTGAGTGCAAATCTGAGAGGACCTGATGATATATCAAAGACAGGAGGAAGCAGGGAGGCATGCAGAGAAGTTTAATGGAATAAAGGAGGCATAGTTTGGATCAGCAAGGACATCTTAAATTTGTCTAAGAGTGTATGAAAGGAACAATATAGGAGGTTAAACGGCATTATTCAAGGTAGATTGAACATGTCGCATATTTATAGAGATGTACGGGTGACGTGAGTAGAAAGTGGGCATTAATGAGGTTTTCTGTCTCATAGCCAAACCTAATATCAGTTAATACACATAGCAGAATGCTTACCACACTTCTAGGTTTATACTCTATGAGGTAGAGTCTCTTAGCATACTATGCCTACCTCCTTCTCAATAGCCCTACAACAGTTTCATTGAGCATCTCAGTGGCTCTGCTTGGGTCATGGGCCATTTCCTAAACCAATCACTGTGGGCTGGGGCTCTGATGGGTTGGAGAGATGTGCTCACTGGTTGAGCTGAGAATGGAGCTCTCGCCATGTGAATTGCACAAACTGAAAAGGGAAAACAACAAGTGTTCACAATACTTCCCAAGCCAGATTTTCTTCCCCTAATTTTATGATTTTTATCAAAGATGTGATCATTCTCCTAGGCTCATAACATTTTATATATAATCCATTACTTCTTGATATGGTCTCTTGTGCTTGATGTGGTCTCTTTTTCAACATCTCTCAGGAAATAAAAACAAAGAGACAGACACAAGAGACATTACTATTCAACAGTAATGTTTGGGGGGGGGCAGTAAATGATGTGTATGTGCCCACAATTTTCTGAGAAAAATACTGTAATAACTTTTATAACCACAACAGTTGAAAGTATAAAAATCAACAAAATAACTTATCAGTATTTTTCAAAAGTATCAAGGTCATGAAGGACAAGAAGACTGAGTCACGGTCATAGGTTAGAGGAGACTAAGGAGATAGGACAACCGTAGAGGCAAGAGCCTACAGAGGCCATCAGGATCCCAGCCCTGGTGGGTCGCACTCTTATTTCTGATCAGTAAAATATGGGAAAGGGGATGGAATGGCATTCTGTGGTTATGTCACATTATACAGACTCTACATTGCTGGCAGACTCACTGAAGAGATTTCTATTCCTACCTGCCTTTCAAGAACTTAGTGGCCATTTTGGGAAGCCCACTGGGCAAGGAACTGACAGTAGCTTCCAGCCAACAGCCAGCAAGAAGTTAGGGCCCTCAGTCCTATACAGACATACCTTTTTTATTGTGCTTTTGCTTTATTGCACTTCACAGATGTTGCTTCTTTTTTTTTTTAATAAATTGAAAGCAAGACCATCTGCCAGCAGAAAAGATTACAACTTGCTTTATTGTGGTGGTCTGGAACCAAACTCGCAGTATCTCTGAGATATGCCTGTAGCCTCAAGGGAACGAATTCTGCCAACACCTGAGTGAGCTTGGAAGTGGATACTTCTCCGTCTGGCCTCCAAATGAGACCAGACCAGCTGACATCTTGATTTACAGCCCTGTGAGACCCTAAGCAGAGGATCCAGTGAAGCCGTGCCCAAACTCCTAACTTATAGAAACTATGAGGTAATTAATGGGCTGTTGTAAGCTGCTAAGTTTGTGGCAATTTGTTATGTGGCAACAGAGAACTGTCTTAATCAGCTCGAGCAGCTGTAACAAAATACCGTGAACTGGGCATCTTATCAACAACAGAAATTTATTACTCCTAGTTCTGGCAGCTAGAAGTCCCAGATCATGGTGCCAGTGTGGTCGGCTTCTGGTTGGAGCCCTCCTCCAGGCTGCAGATGGCTAACTTCTGGTTGTTTCCTCAAGTGGTGGAAAGAGACCAAGCAAGTCCTTTGGCCTCTTCTTATAACCCTGTATATAGGGACTCCATCCTGGGATCTAATTACCTCCCAAAGGCCCCACCTCCCAATACCATCATGGTGGGGTTCATATTTCAACATGTGAATGTGGAGTGAGGGGGCACAAATATTCAGTCTGAACAATCCCTAATCCACCAACTAAACGCAATGTGGTAGCCGGAAACAAGAAAAGGACGTTAACGAAAAAAATGGTGAAATTTTAATAAAGTCTAGAGTTTGCAGTTGAGTCCCAATGTTAACCCCTTCGTTTGAATCATTGTGCTATGGCCATGAAAGATGGTCACATCAGGGGAAGCTGAGTAAGACGTACACAGAAACTCTCTGATACACTTCTAGAATCTCCAAATAAGAAGCTAAAAAAGTAAACTTGAAAGTACGCAAATCAGCTATACCACCTGTGGATGATAAACCTTGATTCTGATGACCAGCAACAGTGTAAAAATAACAGAAATGTCCATCAAGGTGCAAAAGAGAACTATAGGCAATGTGACTGCACCTCTAGCTGTGTCCCCGCTTCTCCTCTTGCCCGAGCTGGTCTGCTCATGTCAACATCTGAGCAGCGCGTCTCTGCTTGGCACACACATTTCTTATTTTCAGTCATTTGATGTATCTTCGCTGTAATTAGTTGTAGTTTTATTCTTAGTTACTATGATTATTTGAGAACAATTTTATTTCTACTCCCTGGAAATCTGTCTTCTGCCTCTCCTACAGTTTCTCCCATAGCTAAATCACTTTCTTCCCCTTCCCTCCCTCTTTTCTTCCCCTTTACCACCTCTTCCTCACATGGTTTGGAATTTCTAAGGAAAGTAAACCAGGGACTACCCACATGAGAAAAACAAGGGGACCACTTGTGTTACTGTTTTTTATACTCTAGACAGCGACACACAGAAACAACACCCTCCCCTTAAAAATTTTAGTTGTGCTAGGCTTAAGATTCCATCCAGAATTCACTTCCCTCTGCCTAAATCTTTATAATAGCATCTCAGCCCAGTGTAAAATGTGCCCCAAATGTTGTACCTTCTTGACCTCTAGCAGGTTTTATAACTTCAAAGGGACTTTGCGGCCACTTTTTAAAATGAAGTTCGGGTAGATTTACAAGTTGGCAAAGGAAAGGAGTGTGGAGCGCCAGAGACAGTTATTACAAAGCAGAGCTCATTTGTATCAGTTATCGTTTGGGAAATAAACAGCCCAACCTGGATCACAAACAAAGTTAGACTTAAAAATGTGGTTGAAATGAACATAAATAATAGTTGAATAAGCTTCTTACTTTTATTTGGGTCTGTAGAATTAAAAACCTCTTAAAGCTTATTGGGAGATCTTGGGGTTACTTCTTGCTGCTGGCCCTGCGCATTAAGAATTGCTCTGTGGTTCTTGCTATCAATGATATTTGGTCAGTGTCTGCTATGTAATCTGTGCACGCTCTTCCTCCAAGACGCCTGACTATTGCTCTGAAATTATAAAGCCTTCTTTGAAGTGGCGATGGAACAAGACAACGCCTAGTATTAAAGCAGAGGCACAAAACCATTATCATGTATAGGGTATAAAATAAATCTCTCTTATTTAAAGGACACAAAGATAAATAGGGAAAAAATAGAGAACTAAATTAAAGCCTTTACAGAAGTTACTATTAACTGTTCATTTTTTTGTTAAATAATGTACATCGAAAGAGATCTGAATTTCTTATTTCAGAATTACTTACCTTTTTAAAGTAAATTGTCAGGAACATGCAGAACCTTGAGGATTTTTGTCGTCTATGTGACACAGTAAGCTTGTGGACACGTGGACTTAATGAGTGCTCTCAATGTCGAGGAAAAGACGCTTGAATACAACCAGAAATCAATTTAATTTTAAATTTAATGCTGCAGGTTGGTTGGCATGCCTGACAAGGTTTTATTCTCACAAATGTTTGGACGGGTTTTCAGTCTTGAAATGCAAGGGAGTCATGTGGGTCCGGTAGGTGCTGGCGAATGGGAGAGCGCCGCCCTGGCGGGCTGGGCAAATGGCGGTTGGCGTGTACAGTCCCGCCCCCCAGCGGGAGAGTGAAGGGTTAATGGTGCTCAGGACCCCTGTGCAGAGCAGCTGAGAAATCGCATCCCCTACAGACTGTTCAGAAAAGAAGGGTGAGAGTTCAAGAAGTGCCGGGCTTCTCTGAAAAGTCTTCAGGCCTCAGTGGCCAGAGATCAAATATGTTTCATGTGTATGTGAAATGAGAGTAGGTTAAACAAAAATCTACGTTTTCAGTTTAGGAGTTACTTTTTTTTTAAAGCAGAATGAGGTCAAGTTTATCCAGATGGTAACAGAACTCTGAGTGCCAGTGCCCCACTGCTAGAAACAGGTGGACAGCACAGACCAAATGTGTGCGTCTCAGGGTACACAACTGCTGCTGTCACCCAAACCAGCAGTCCTCCCACGCCCTTCTCTGGGGACACTGCGGGCACTGCCTCAATGGACGAGAACCCCCCAGGGGCAGAGAAGCAGAGAGGGGCCCCAATCACCCTTGGGTGGTGTCCATGTGCTCCGACCAGGAGCAGGTGGCTACCAGGCGCCAAGGCTGCAACCGTAGAGAGGACGGGCCAGATCTTGGGAAATCAGGGGCGTCAGCCTGGGGGCAACACGTGGACTGAGCACAGAAGAGGAGGCGGGGTGAGGGTCTTGGGAAGCGTTCCCGTCAAGGGCAATGGCCTGGGGGAGGTAAGCAGACAGAGTGGACCAGATGTGGGAGGAGGATGATGAGAGCCAGTGGGTAGGTGCAGTGGGGGCAGGTTTGGGGGGGCAGACGTGGCTGGGGGAGAACGGTTATGTTCAGGGGGCAGATGCAGCTGGCGGGGGGCAGGCCCAGAGCACGCAGGACCTTGCCAGCTGACCAGGGCAAAGAACTGAACTGTGAGGAAGCCATAAACGTACAGGAGTTGGCAAGCACTAGCCCCACCCCTGCCAGGAGTGACAGTGGGCACAGCGAATGAAAACCAGGAGGAGACATATTGCCCAGCAGCAGGCCTGAGGATTGGGGTGACCAGCAGGTCCAGGACAGTAAGGGTCAGAGAGAGGCCATGTACTGGAACCATAACCATGTCTCCAGATAGCCAAGGGGTCAGAAGTGTGGTCTATACCCTGGAACAAACACTAGGTCAGAGGCAATGATCTGACCGACAGGCTGGGGCACTGGGTCTGCCCTGGGGTCTGAGAGCAGGGTGGCGGAAAGAGCTGGACATCCCTCTTGGTCTCTACCTAGTGACTACCTGCCCCCCCAAACTTACCATCCTGTACCTCTGGGACCATCCCCTTTGCGTGCAGGGATGTCTCAGACGTCCAGAATAGAAAAGGAAGCATGACTGTGAGGCTCTTTCAGCCCACAGGGAAATTTGGGGACATCGGGGGATGGACTTCCCGATGTCCACCAGTGTGTGTGGTGACAGGGACAGGTTCCTGGGGAGGACCTCCTGGGAGTAGGTATGCCAAGGTATGTGCATGCATGTAAGTGTGTGCACATGTGTTTGTGTATGCTTGTGCCCAACGATCTTGCACGCACACACCGCCAGGGAGGTGACAGAGGGCCCGGTTCAGCACCAGCCCTTTGGCCGCTGAGAACACAGTCTGGTCCTTGGCAAGAAAGCGGTGCCCAGAGAAGCTTGTCCAGATCATGGAGCCTGGCTCAGCCACTGGGCTCAGATCAGCCTGGCAAGCACCCCTTCCACCAGGCACCGGCCTCCTCCAAGTCCCAGGGGCCAGGCGTGGGGGCCAGGAGGTCCCGAGCAGAGCAGCTTCTGGTTCTGGAGATGGCTGAGGTTCTTTAGACTCGACAGCCACAACTCACTGCCATTTGTCATCCTTTCTCCCCAGAAGGGGAGGTATACCTATGGTGCAGCATCAGGTCCACACAGGGAGCTGCCAAAGAGCCTTTTCCTTCAGAAATGAAATGTGGCTGCGAGGAGCCCGTGGGCTGGAATCTGTGCTGGTCCCCAGCTCCCTCTGACAGACAGGAATGTGTCTGTGTAGGAGGTTGTCAGGCTGTGGGGATGCAGGAGGCAGCCGGTGGGAGCTGAGAAGGGAACAAGCCGCTCCCAGCCCTTAGCTGCCTCTGGAAAGGACAAATGGCAGGACACAGAAGGTGCACATGGGTTCTCCTCAGAGCCTGCCACCCGGGCAGCCCCAGGGAGGAGGGGCTTTAAGGCCCCAGCAGGAGGTACCAGCTCTCAAAAGTGTTTGACAACTTCCACGTTTACCAAAGGGGTCACTGGGCAGTGAGCAGGGAGACGGGAGGTGGGAGGCAGGCCACTGGTCACCCACAGCCACGCACTGCAGGGTGGGTAAGGACAACACCACTGCTGGTGGTTTGGTGCCTTTCCTGACAAACTTGTCGCTATGCACTGATATAGTAAATATAACATAAATATATATTGGATTACAAACCAATTACGTTTTTTCCATTTGAGATCATATTGCATTTTTGCTTCTTATTGATATTACCTCCATGGTCACGGCTGTGCAGCTGCCTGTCCTGACACTGCCTGACCCTGCAGCTGCCTGTCACCACATTGTCCCAGCCCGTAGCTGCCTATTGTGACACAGGCCAGCCCGTACCTGCCTGTCCTGATATTAGCCGGGCTCTAGCTACCTGCTGAGGTATCCATAGCGAGGTTGTGATATTAACAGGGCTGCAGAGATATTTGTGGCCTGTTGTGACATTAGTCAGCCTGTCATGAAACTGCCTGGCCCTACCTGCCTGCAGCTTTACTGTGGTCTCCTAGCTGCCTGCAGTGACACTGCCCACCCCATCGCCGCCTTTCACGGAATTGTCCAGCTTGTAGCTACTTGTCACCATATTTCTAGGTTTTATTTCTTGATTCATGAATATACAAGACCATGTCTCAATATATTACGTTATGTACAGATTACAGAAGGAGGGACTATCAGAATTGAATTTCACGCGTGGATTGCCAAACGTCTTGCTGCTTTCCACTTTGGAACTTGCATACAATTAACGTGCACATGGGCTCGCTTTTGCAAATCAAGACCGCACCTCTCAGCCACTTCCAACTGAAGGTGACCCTTGAGTTACTTTTCCAATAGTGGTTTGAGGTTTACACTGTCATTCCCTCTCGTTGCCTTTATGACCCAGTTTCCAAAATTTCTGGCTAAAGTTACATTTTGCAGCTGGGAAATAGTTTTTCTCAGTGATAAGCTAAGTGGTTTGGTAATAATAATTATAAGATTTATTAGGCACTCACCATATTAAGTACTGTCTTCATGTGTTATTTCAATGACCTCATTTAATCTTGATAACCCTGTTATATTGACCCTATTATTAATGTAATTATTATTCACTTTAACATATGGATAAGACTGTGACACAGAGGTTGAATAACTCACCCAAGAGCACATGGCACATAAAAAGAGCCAGGATATAAACTGAGGGAGTCTGGAAGTGTGGCTCTTAGCCACAAAACTGTCACCATCATGTTATTTTCTACTTTCTATAAGGGAAGTCTTTAACAACTGGTATTTTAAAACAATGAAATAAAAGGTAGCTGGCTAGACAAAAAGACTAGCCAGACCCAAAAGAAATTTGGGTCTAATGGACAGAACACTTACTTTACAGTCATAAAGATCGGGGATTGTCTCTGAGTGCTGAGACTCACAGGATATCCAAGTGCTTTCCTGTGTTTTCTGGTCCCTCATAATAGTTAAGGCCATGTAACTGGATCTGACCACTGGATGCAAGTGAAAGTCATGCAGGCCACTGCTGGAACGAAAGATTTAATTCTTCAGTCCAGTATGTGACTCTCCAGGTCTGTGTTCTGAACATCGGTCATGGTGAGGGAGAAGGTCACTCGGTCCCGATGCTGTAGCTACATGCTGGTGAAGCCTCAGTCGGCCTAAGGCTATGAGTAATTGTATGCAACAAAGACCCTTACACACCTACTCGGTTGTGAACCATGCCCAAGAGGTAACCTTTGTTAAGTCCCTGAGAGTTAAGGACTACTCCATTTCTGATATCATCTGGCTAATATAGTCTACAAGTTTTACCAGCTTTTCTGTGTATACATGAAAAAGGTGTTTGACCTAAGCCTCATTTTCTTATTTTTAAATATGAATATCAATGCTTTCTTGGTAGAGTTGACAAGAGGATTAAATGAGAGCTCCTGGCGTGTTTGGCAAACAGGAGATGCACAATAAATGGTAACTATTGTAATTATTCAGCACTACACTACATAGAAGTAGTAGAAAATCTCAAGTGATATAGTGTGAAAAGAACATAGAGGACCTTTTTTGGGTTTTTTGGGTTTTCCTGTTTTTTAGTGGAGCTTATTATTGGAATCCTATGCATGGCTTAGAGCTATAAAACAGCTAAAGAGTATTTCCAATACAATGCCTAAACAGGGTTATAATTTGCACCCATTTTATAAATATCTCTTGTTTTGGCACCCACCATCCACACTCCTGTCTTTTGTTAACTGTGACCCAGTTTGCCATGGGAATCCTTCTCTTCCTTCCTGTTCAAGCAACATGAGCACCAGGAATGGGAAGGTATCCCATGTAGGCACATGCAATCTAAATTTTAACCTCATTTACTTAGAATTGAGAACTTTCCTTTTCAGCTACCCAAATGCCATTTCTGACTAAAAACTCATTTTAACTGGATTAAGATAAAACATTACTTATTAACTCACTAAACTGAAAATCCCAGGGTTTGTTTGGGTCTCCAGATCTTGGCTATTGGAAACAATGCTGCTATGAACATAGGGATTTATATATTCTTTCTGACTGGTGTTTCCCCAACTGGAACAAACCTTCAGAGTCATCTCAGTCTTGAGGTTCCCCATAAGACCAGCCGAGTCCTTTCTTATGACTACATCATGATTCGATTTCCTTCTGAAAATTATTTCCTTCATTTCTTCCACAGGTGTTAACCTAAGGGTGCTACTTCAAACATTTCCTGTAGAGTCTGCTTCCTGGGTGCCCTGACCTTTGAAAGATCCACTCCACACACCACTGCCACCTTAAAATTCACTCCTCTCACCGTCCTCCTGTTTACTTATATATAAGTTAAACTGTCTGAAATGCCCACTTTTATCACTGCCTCCCCATCGTGTGGAGTCTTATTTTTTTTAATCTGCAGCACTGGTCCTGCTTTTTCAGAGGGCAATTACTTTCAAGGTTATAGTTCTTGTCTCCAAGTAAACGTAAGGGCCTGGTAGGTATTATTTGCCTATTTCAATAATGTCAAACGTCTTACCCTGGACACGTTTGATGGAT
>PVJD01019623.1:0-11270 GCA_004026545.1 Mormoops blainvillei
CCCTGGTGCTTAACTGGAAACAAAAGTGAGTTTGTTGTGCTGGGCCAGGAAGCAGACGTGTGGAAGCAGTGGTCGGGGTGGCAGCAGCAGAAACAGGCTGGGGCCAGAGGCAGTGCCGACAGCTGGAGACCCCAGCCCTCAGCTGTTCCAGGGAGCAGGTAACGCCCCAGACAAGGCTCATTCAGGGATTCTGCTCTCTACCCTGCCTCCTCTCTCCATCTACTTGCCTTCCTATCTGGCCTTGGAGGGGGAAGGGGACTCCAGACTCAGGGAATGGTAGGCACAAAGGTCCAAGGAGTGATGTGCCCCCCCTTTTCAGAGAACTGTGTCTGGTCTGATGTGGCTGGGGTCCAGGGCATGTGGGGTCTAGTGTGTCTGAGTTTAAGCGTGGCTGAGGTCGGGGGTGTCTGGAGTCAAGAATGGCTGGAGTCAAGGGTGGCTATAGTTGAGGATAGCTGGGGTATGTGATGGCTGGGGTACATGGTGGCTGGGGTCAAGGGCATTTGGTTGAGGGACACGACAGAACGTAGAAAGGCAAGTTAGGTCCAAATCACAAGGGGTGTTTTGAGCCATGTCATAGACCCTAGGCTTTAGGTAATCGAGAACCACTGAAGGTTCTTCATCTGGAGAGTAACAGGATCAAATCTACATTTTAGAACAATAGTTCTTGAACTCTGATCACGCGGAGAATTAGTGTGCCCTCACGAAATCAAGCAACCAGTTTTCTCCCAATTTAAAGAAAATGTAATGTTCTTTGTTCAATTGCTAGTTTTTCTCCTATAAAATTTCTTTAAACCTCTGGTGTTTGCTACCAAGTGTCAGCTATTAATGAGCCAGTGAAAAAAATGTTATTTTAAAGTAATAAAAAATTAAGAAATAAAATCTATTTAAATAAATGAGACCCGTTGAGCTATATACAGATAAATTATTAGTATTTTCTGCTAGTAAAATTATTTCTAACTCACACACACAATATTTTATGGTGACTCCCAGGAGTCTGCCGTGTGAACATGTTTGAAATGTTATAAAAGGCAACTCTTCTGCTGCTACATGGGGAATGGGAATGGATGGGGCGACCAGAAGCTGCAGGAGCAGTAGATGCCTAATGCAATGACAGTAATAGGAGATCATGAGTACCAAGAAGGTGGCAATGGGTGGGGGAAAAGGAAGAGAGAGAGGAAATATTTAAGGAGGCAGATGAAAGAAGTCAGTGTCTGATTGGACCTGGATGGTGAAGGAGATGGAGGTTCTTTTAGTAAGTCCAACATTTCTTGACTGGATGGCTGGGTAGCTAGGGGTGCTATTAATTAAAACAGGGGAGGGCTGCATTGGGGTGTTGCAAGAAGGGATGCAGAACTGTTTTGAATATGTGGATGTTGACTTGAGAAGGTTGCAGAACTCCCAGGTGGAGTGGTCCAGTCGGCAGTTGGAAGTGCTTGATACAGGCAGGGCCTGGAGGCATGGGTGGCCTGGGGAAAAACCAAGATTTAAGTGAGATGGCAAGAGGGACCAGAGAAGGATATTCAGAAGGGGGCCTTGAAGAGATTGGGAAAAATATCAAGAAAGTGCTATGTTGCAAGAGCTAAGAATAGCATTTCAGTTCAGAGGGAGCACTGATGTCCCAGAGAGATAAGCCAGTCCATAACTTTACAGTGCTGTTGGTTTGATTGATTTTATTAATGTATTGGTTCAAGAATAAGATAACAAGAGAGACCTGAGGGTGATGCTGTAAACTCTGGTGCATAACATAAATGAGATTAGCAGGGTAGTAGGGAGTAGTGGGGACTGTGGCAAACTAAAATACATATGCCCAGCTAAAGAAGGCAGCCATTACTCAGTACTAATTGATAGTTGCCAAACAGGAATGCCTGCAGTGTCATCAGGGCATCTACATTTTCAAGAAAAGTCAGAAAAATGGATTTTAAGTGAGATCTCACAGTTTATGTTAGCAACAATTTCAAAAACTTTTATACTCTGCGAGGGCTCAATAATGCACATCTTTGAGCTGCCATTTTGAAATCTCTGCCTTAGTCAATGTCCTTAGTGTGGTGGGGCTGAACCAGTTTCAACAGGCTAGGAAGTGACTGGGTAAGGAGGGAGTGCAGACAGCAAATGTAGACAGCTCCTTCAAGGACTTGGGGGAAAGGAAGGGAAAAGGAGGTCAAGAGAGTTTAGAAGGCAGGCATGATGATGGAGGATGTTTTAAGGTAGGAAAAGAGCTATTTACAGGCCAGAAAAAGAGGTGGAGAGAGGGAAGCTGAAGAAATATCTAGGTAAGGAAAAGCTAGTTGATGAAATAAAGATCCTGCAGAATGGAATGGATGGGGCCAGGGATTAAGTGGGAGGTAGGACTCCTTTGTTCAGATGTGGAGAGCAACAGTGGTAATGGATGGAAGGAGCAGAAGGGAGGAAGTTGATGGATTTCATGCCTGGAGGCCTGCATTTTCTTGGTGAAGTGGGGTAGGAAATGGTTCAAGAGCCTTGAAATGAGGAGCAAGGGTTAGGAATGGCATTGAGAGATATTGGAGAGGGTGGGGACAAGGATGAGTGGAATGTGGCTGCATTTCTGAAACCTGCTAGAGAGGAAACCCTCCCTTTGCATAGTCGGGTGGTTTTCTTCAGCAGAGTCTGGGTGTGGAGTTGGTGGTGAAGGGGATTAGCACCTGTTACATTCCAGGCCCCCAGTCACGTGTCTCACTCTCCCTATCTGATTTATTCCTCTCAACACCTCGGTTCACTCAGACTTCACTCATGAGTGAGTGGCAACTCTGAGATTCCCACCCATGTCTAGCTGGATTGAAAGTATCCTGCTTCCACTGCGCCACTGTACTCCACTGCCCCTCCCCGTCCCCCTAGGGCACACCTGCTGAGGTGTAGCCTGGGCCAGTGAATTCTGGTCTGGGAATTGGCTGGCTGGTTTTACTGGGAAGCTAAGAAGAGTGGAAGGTGTGATGAAAGTGTAGTTGAAATTATCGACCCCTGGAAGTCCATGAAGAAATAAATGCAGGCCAAGGGAGAGGATGAACTGAGGGGATGGAGGAGGTTTAGAGGAAAGGAAGACTTGGGGAAGCCTAGGAGACACGGAGAGAGTGAATCAGGGCAGAGACAGTGAGATCGCGGAGGAGGGGATGTATTCTTGAAAACTTTCAATATGGGAGTGGAGGTGAGAGAAAGAGGTGAGGTGAGGATGATCCCTGGGTATCTGGCGTGTGCAGTTGGGTGGACAGTTAAACCTTTAACCGAGACATTCTACATGGTATCATTCTCTCTTACCCACCATGCCCTAGACACACTGACCAACACATTCCCACCTCAGGGTCTTTGAGACACTGGAGGACTCTTCTTCCAGATACGCACAGTGGCTCTGCCCATCTTTCCCATCACAACTCAAATACACCCTCTTTAGAGAGGCCTTTCCTGACCGTGCTCTCTAATGTAGCTCCCCGGTCATTTTATTTTATTTTTTTCAGAACACTTGTCACTATTGGAAATAATCATTTCTGAATTTGTTTATTTATCACCTGCCTCTGCCATTAGAACAGACGTTTAAGAGACTGAGGACACGCGGGCCTTCTTCACAGCTTTGTTTTTCAAAACCTACCATGATGCCTGGCACACAGTAGGCATTTATTAAATGAGAGAAAGGAAGGGAAGGAAGGAAGGGAGGGAGGAAGGGAAGAAAAGATGGCAGGAAAGAAGAAAGGGAATAAGGAAAAGAGGAGAAGCACGTCTGGGGAAGGGTACATACGCATTCAGGGCCGAGATGGTAACTTTTGAGGTGCCAGGGACACATCTGGGAGGTGACATCCAGTGGGCAGTTAGAAGTCAGACCAGGAGCTCAGGAACGGGCTGTCTTCCTGCCCACGTAGAAAGTCGGCCCACATGGCGCCCTGGTGCAAGCCCGTCCTTTCACTGGCCGACTGCCCCCTCAAGGCCGCTGTTGGGAGTTAACCGGTTTGGGGCCCAGTGGGAAAGGGATCCCTTTGGGTTTTCTACGCCAAAGTTAGGTCAGAGTTTTTCTCACTCCCCTTTTCTGTTCCCGTCCTTACTGCCACCCTGGCGTTGGCCATTCTCTATCCTTCCTCATTGTTAGCTACACGACCCTGGATTTTGAATGCATACTACATCCTTTCTTCTCTGTTATCCCAAAGAATGTTTCATCCACCTCCAACCCACAGAGACTTGAATCCAGCTTCACCCAGAAGTGGGACTTAGTTTTACTGAATTAGGAAATACTTTTCCCTTGCTCTTGGCCCTGCTCCATGTCAGCTGGCCCTGCGGCCCGCCGTCTCCCACAGGGCACTCAGCGGACCCTGCTCTCCTCCCTTTGCAGGGTCTCCAGCTGCTGAGCAGCTCCAGGACATCCTGGGGGAGGAAGATGAGGCTCCCAACCCCACCCTCTTCACAGAGATGGACACTCTACAGCACGACGGAGACCAGATGGAGTGGAAGGAGTCAGCCAGGTGAGGCGGAGCCCCAGGTGGGAGGTAGGGGGCGCTTCCCATTGCGCTCTGCCCAGGGGCCAGGCTGAACTGGCTCTTGTGTGTGTTAGGAAGACCATCGACCAGTGGCACCTTACAACTTGAGTTCTGCAGGGCACTTCCTGGCCCCTAAAGACCTTCCCATCTGCCGTTCTTTGTACTCAGAACTGGGTTGGACACTAAGGAGCAAACAAACTTACAACTTCCTCTTTATCCTCTAAGAAATTAAAATCCAATTCAGAAGACAGACCCGATACCCATGAGATAATGAGACAATAATACAAGGGCATATATTCTTTTGTGTCAACGGTCCAAAGTAAATACTGTAGGAGAAGGGGAAGCACCAAGCCAGCTGGAGTGGACAGGGTGGGAGAGCATGTGTGCCAGAGAGAATCCAGGCGGTGTGCCGCAGTGGGCTGCTGGAGTTTGGGGCAGGACAAGCAGAGTAGGGCTGTGGAAGCATATGTGGGGAGCAGGGAGCTGTGTCTATGGGGCAGTCGAAGGAAGAGGAGAATCAGAAGGCTGCAGGGAGGAACCGCACGGTGAAGTCACGGGAGCCGAGGGGGGACTGGGGTAAGTAGCGTTGACCATACCCTGGGAGGGAGTGACCTCTGAACCGGGCGGGTCAGCAGTGCCAAATGCTGCTAAGAGCCTTAGGGGGAGAAGGATATGGTAGGAGGCATCAGGAGGGGCTGGTGAGACGGGGAGGGACCCTGAGCAGAAAGTTGAGAGAGGCTGGAAGACAGACCATACCAGTGTTTCTCAGCCATGTTTTGATTAGCATGCTTCACCCCAAGGAAATTTTAATGTAAGCTAACTTTATTAAATTAGAATTTACTTCATTTCTAATGAGAGAGATTAAATACTACTAAGATGATTCTCTCTCACGTCACTGTTTCTCTCTCTCTCTTTTCCTCTCTCTCGCTCTTCCTCTCTCTCTAAAATCAATAAACATATCCTTGGGTGAGGATTAAAAAAAAAGATGTTATTACAGAACTGTACCCCTGAAATCTATATAATTTTGTTAACCAGTGTCACCCCAATAAATTCAATAAAAAAATAAAGTATTAATATAAATAAATACTTAGAAATCAGACTTTGTCAGGTATGGTTGAGTTTGGGAATGCCACAAGCTACTGTAATATCTAAAACTTTTTTGCTCCTATAAGAACCAGTTTTTGTCCCATCGGGGCCGATATTGCCCCGGTTCAGAATGCATGGACCTCCTGTGCCCAGTGCTGACTCTGCCTGGGGGCCACCATGATGCCCAGAGCCTGGCAGCTGCCCCAGCCATGACCTTGGTCTTTCTCTCCCGGACCAGCCTCATTCGCCTGGGTAGTTGTTCTGCAGAGCCAGAAGGAGCAGGTGTTGACATCCCCGGGCCCCAACCTCTCTGGGAAGAAAGGCCATTGGGAGGACTAGCAAATCCTTGCAGGCCTCGGGGAAGGAATGACTTCCCAGGCTCGTGGCTGGGCCCAGTCCCTATCCGGAAGCCCCTGAGCCTCTTCTCATCAGCCCATTCGGTGATCCCTGATTATTGCTAAAGAATTCACAGGTTCATGTCATTCAAGCTGCATAATGACACTGAGAAGATGGAAACTATTATTATCCCCATTATACAGGTGGAGACACTGAGGTTCAGAGGGGCAAACAGCTTGCAAGAGTCAGAGGGTGCCGGTAGCTGAGTCTGGAGTCTAGCCCAGGCCAGTCTGACTCGCCAGCCTGAGGACTCAGGCACTTGGTCACGCTTTCCTCATGTGGTCAGTCACCTCTCTCTCTTTCCTCCACCTTCCAGAGACTCTGTTTTGGTTTCCGTGAAAGGACATAAAACTTGAGGGCAATTCCGCTGGGGTGGACAATAAATGGGGACAGCCACAGAGCCTGGGACATCTATGTGGGGCTGACAAGAGACGGGAGGACATGTCGAGTGACCAGGGCCTGGTCTGAACTATTGCGGCTTAACGGCTATGAGGGACCAGTGCCCCCCCTGAGCAAGTGCCTTTCTTGCCCAAGGGGATAAATAGAAGGAGAGTTGAGAATGGCCTTCTCTAAGGCCCGGTAGGGAGAAGGTGCCTTCTCCCCACGTGGCGAGGTCTCAATCCAGAACACCTGGCACTAATTCCAGGCCCGCCAGGACAGCCTGTCACTTCCCTTGCTGGGAAGACCTCAGGGCCCTCAGGGACTCAATTGTCCATCCCCATGGACAAAATAGCCGCTTTCTAGTCTTTCTGAGACCTGGTTGTCTGCCCCCATAGGTAAAATATCTACATTCTAGTCTCTCTAAGACCGGATTGTCTGTCCCCATAGTTAAAATACTTTCTAGAATCCACAGAGTGTCCGCCCTACAAAACCCTCAATGAAACGGATAAACTGTAGATGATGACGTTTCCAGAAGGAGGCTCGTCCTGAAATACAGAGGTGCTTGACAGTTACCATTGGCAGGCTGGTGGTTTTCCCACAAGGCAGGCTTTCTGAGGACATCATCCCAGGTGGCCTGGGAAGGGCCTCACTATAAGCTCAAACCCACGGTGAGAAGAAAGTGGTGACTATAAGTTAAAATGGCTTAACCCAATTTCAGGCAGATCTGAGAGAGGCGCAGTGGAGAGACAACCTGGGGACAGGAAGCAAGGGGAGCAGAGGCGCCCAGGTGTCCTTACTGCGATGTCCTTTCTCTACCCTTGCCTCCTCTAATCTCCTCTCCAGCTAACGCCATCCTGTTGGAGGTATGACTGGGGAGGTCAGAGAAAGGGTGGGCCTCCGGCCAGCAAGTCCACCTGGGCCTGGGCGGTTGCGCTGGGGACTCCTTCAGGCAAACTGGACAGCAGAGGTGCTTGGGGCCAGGCCTGTTGGAGACGTGTTCACCCTCACAAAAGACCGGGAAGCATTTCCCTCAGCGGATGGGCTATAGAATCTCCTCAGAGAAGTCAGAGCTCTCAGAAGTTTCCAGAATCCAAAAATTAGCAGATTCTAGTGGGTTCTGGGCCTCCTTGGACTAACAGGAGAAAATGGTGGGGAGGGAGGCTGACCCCTTACGGAGACACTCGGGTCCCAGGAGGGTTGCAGGTCTATACCCGCATCAAAGAGAACGGGGGAGGGGACCCTTTAATAAAAGTATTTAATTTGCTGCAGAAGGGTTTACTTTATTGAGTCAGGAGATTAACAGAATGAAAATCTCAAATCCTCTAGGAATTTTCCCCGGCAGTGCTTTGTCAGGGGTTGTTAGTTTGGGGGATGTTTCGGGCCCTCGGGGAAGCAGTCACCCCTGGACGGAATTAAAAGGCTTTGTGAGCTCCTCTGAGCCTTGCCCCTCTGTGCACAATGGGGGCTGTGTGTGTGGGCATCGTGTCCAGTGAGATCAGTGCTGGTAGGTCGGGCCGTTCACGACATAGATTTTTGCTAACTCTGTCTCCTTAGCTTTCCCGGGAGGGAAATGCAGCTGGCTGCTGACCCCGACCTTGCCTGAAGGGAGGGCTGCGTCAGGTGGAGTGGGGGCAGGCAACGCCCTCACTGCCAGCAAAGAGTTCGCCCAGAATTCCACCCTCTCTCAAGCCCCAGCCTGCCTGGGGGCCGGGTTGGGAAAGGAAGGAGAGCGACCCGCGCTGGAACCTACCCAAAGGTGGAGGGCCCCTCGGGGTCACTCAAAAATACCCAGAGCGTAGAGCCTTCCAAGAGCTCTGAAAGCACATTTCAAAGCCAAGCTGCCTCTGGTCTCAGACAAGGCCAAAAGCATGAACTTGCCAGAAAGTTCTTATGAGACCCATATACCCTGAGAACTTTCCTGCAACGACCAGGAAGGGACAGAAAGAGGGGCAGGGGAAGTGGGTCAACTTAGTTGGGTCAAACCAGATCACAACATTTTCCAGAGCCCCGAGTGGTTCTTGGTTCCAGGTTGGGAGGCTTTCTCACTCTGCCCCTGGGCGGGGGGGGGTGGTAGTGGGGGGGGACTGAACTTTGTCTCAACCCTAAAACTGCTCCCGCTCAAGCTCTCGTATGTTGCCGTGCTAGCAGCATTTCTGCTCTCGGTCCGGGACAGAACGCACCCCAGCCCTCTGCTCTCAGCATTCACCTGGGGTCACCCTTCTGAAACCAGAGCTGACCACTCCATGCATAAAGCAGACTAGGAAGCTGAGAGCTCTGAGTACGGAAGTCAACAAACCTTATCCATTCATTCAGCTAATATTTACTAAGGGTTTACTACCTGTAAGCCCTGAGCCAGGTGCTGGAGGTACAAAAATAAACACAGCAGATGCCACCCCTACTCTCAGTCTAATGAGGTGCAGAGGTAGATAACCAGGCATTTGGGGATGGGGGTGCCCTGAAAGCACAGTGTAGGGGCACCTAACCAGACAAGAGAGGTCAGAGACGTCCAGGAGGAAGAGGCCTGAAGGATGGGTCGAGATTAGCTTGGAGAGAGTACGGAAGGGGGAAGAGGCCCTGGACCAGGAAAAGCAGACACACAGAGGAAGGGGCAGAAGTTCCCTGTGGCTGTAGAGCGAGGGGCTAGGAATGGCAGTGGCAGGTCCTATGCAGGCCATGCTGTAGAGATGGAACTGGGTGCTGAGGCTTCAGAGGACCACTGAGGGGTTTGGGGTAGGAAAGGGGCAGGCTTGTCTGTTGGAAAGAGATCACTCGGGCAAGACCTGGCCAGTAGGGGCTGGTCCAAGTGAGAGATGACAAGACCCTGGAGCATATGTTGGCAGTGGGAATAAAGAACCGTAGACATATTTTTGAGTATACAATTTAATATTATATATGTATATATCCTTTTAAATATACATTATTTTTTACAGCAGTTTTAGTAGCAAAATTGTGCAGAAGGTAGAGAGTTCCCATATGCGCCCCCCCCCACCACACGTGCGTAGCATCCGCCATTATCAACAGCCTCCATGAGAGGGGTACGTTTGTTACTATTGATCAGTCTACAGCGACACATCATTATCGCCCAAAGTCCACAGCTTACATAAGCGTTACTCTTGGTGTTGTATCTTCTATGGGTTGGGACATACAATAACATGTATCTACCATTATACTATCATAGAGAGTAGTTTCACTGCCCTAAAAATTGCCTGTGCTCTGCTTTTTCATTCCTCTCTCTTCCCTAATCCCTGATCTTGCTTTCCTGAATCTGAGAGGTGTCTTAATAGGCAGAACTGAGAGGATTTCATGACTCATGGCACATGGGTTAGAAGGATAGTCAGGGAGGTGCCCAGCTTTCCAGTCTGAGCCAGTGGGTAACAATTTAGGAAGCACAAGAAAAGTAGTAGGTTTTATTATGTTGGAAATTTTGCTTTGTTTTATTTTGGGGGAGGTTGAGGATGAGTTCCATTTTGGACATGTCGTGTCTGAGGACACCCCAAGTGGAGATGGTCACCGTGTAGATGAACATAGAGGTCTGGAGTCAGCATCTAGATTTTCAAACCCGTAGGAAAGGAAACAGTTGCCTTTCTGCGAAGTGAGGACAGAGCCCCTGGGAACACTGACATTTACGGGATGGGCAGAGGATGCGGAACCCACAGCGGAGACTGAGCAGGAGCCGCTGGAGAGAGAGGGGAACAAGAAGAGTGCTGTGTCCTGGAAACCAGGGCAGGGGGACATTAAGATAGAGGGAGGGGCCACCAAGTCGGAGGAGAACTGATGAGTATCCATCCACAGGATGGAGATACCTGAACAGCCCCCAGGGAGGGATGGGGATAGAGGGTGAAGAAGAGAGTCAGAAGGATGAAGGTGGGTTCAATGGAAGAGTGTTTTCCAAGAAGCTTGTCTGCAGAGGGCAGGAGTTGGGAATTCTTTCAAGGGGAACACGGGGTCAGGGGTGGCTTCTGTTTTTTGTTTTTGAGGGTGACAGAGATGTGAGTGTACTGGAGGCTAGCAGAAAGGGGCCAGATGAAGGAGAATGGTTTAAAGATACAAGAAGCAAAGAGGGGCTGCTGGACAGAGGGTTCAGGGCCCTGGGCACAGGTTGTGGGGCTCCTCCAGCCAAGAAGGCCCACATCTCCCCCTGGTGACAGAACCAAAGGAGAAGAGGGCAGGGCACCTGCAGCGAGGTTTGGGAGCTCCTAGCAGAGTTGAGGGTGTTCTGGGCTGGTAGCTTCCAAACTGGACTTTTGTTGAAAGAGAGAGGAGACTGGAGAGATGATGGAGGAGCTGCAGATCGCTATGTGGTCTTGAGGCAGGTGAGCAGCTGAGGGCCCCTGGCCGTCATGTTTTACTGTGGTGGAGCCATGCATGGAGATTTTATTTAAATTATATTTTATTTATTTTTTAAAATTAGATTTTATTGATTATGCTATTAGAGTTGTCCTGTATTTCCCCCTCTGTCCCCCCTCCACTCAGTGTCCCTGACTCTTTCTCTTCTCCTTCTGGCACCCCTATGATGCAAATGTTGGACTTCTTGAAGTTGTCCCAGAGGCTGCTTACACTATCCTCATTTTTTTGGATTCTTTTTACTTTGTGTTGTTCTGATTTGTTGTTTTTTGCTTCCTATGTTCCAAATCATTTATTTAATTCTCAGCTTCATCCACTCTACTATTGTTTCCCTATAAATTGCTCTTTATTTCAATTAGTGTATCATTTGTTTCTGACTGGATATTTTTTATGCTGTTGAGGTCCTCACTGAGTTCCTTGAACATCCTTATAAGCTTTGTATTGAACTCTGCAGCTGATAGATTGCTTATCTCCATTTCGTTTAGCTCTTTTCTGGAGTTTTGATCTGTTCTTTGATGTGGGCCTCGTTTCTTTGTCTTTTCATTTTGGCAGCTTCCATGTGTTTGTTTCTATGTATTAGGTAGA
>PVJD01019624.1:0-11264 GCA_004026545.1 Mormoops blainvillei
TCCAGAAACGGATGCATTAAACTCAGAAAAAAAAAAAACCCAACCCAACAAACTCTGTATTGCATCTCCTTGGCAGCTGTTGGCACACCAATAAATGGACATCTGGAGAGAAGGCTGAGCCAGATCTCATTAAAATCACAAAATCAGTGGCTTTCCTCCAAGAATGTTGCCTTTTGCATATCTGCATAATGATACCAACGTGGCAGCCCCTGACTTTGTCAGGAAACTGGAGAATTCCTGCTGGGATCCAGATGTGGCTGGCAGGACCCTAGTCTGCTTCCTGCTCAACCAGACCTGGCCTGGCCTCCTGGGTGTGGAACCCAGAGCAGAGCCTGAGCGCCAGACGCCCCTTCCCTGCTGGCTCTGGCCCAGCAGATGTGGCCCTTTCCTCTAATAATGGTTCTTACACTGTCCCCTGCATAGAGTCACCTGGGAGGCTTATTAAAACTGCTGGCTCCATGCCCCTCCAAATTTCTAATCCAGTAGGTCTCAGGCGGGAGCCCCCCCAATCTTTGTTTCTAACAAGTTCCAGGCGATGCTGCTGGTCCCGGGACTACACTTCAGGAAACACTGATCTAGGGCAGTTCTTCCAAATCTGTGCGGGCACTTACCACTCAAAGTATGTCCCCAAGATCAGTAGCATTAGTGTCACCTGGGAACTTGTTTGAAATTCAGAATCTGACCCATTGAATCAGGATCTTCATTTTAACAAGTTTGAAAAGCACGGAGGGAGAGGGAAAATATGCAAATTCCTGGGCTGGCCATCTCCCCCCCCAGCCCCCAACCCAATCAAAACAGAATTTCGCAGGGTAGGAATCTGCATACATCACAAGGCTCCCTGCGGGGTTCTTACTGTAGGGCAGTGTTAGAGAACAGCAACATCCCCTGGGGAGGTTTGGAAACTACTAAGTCCTGATCCCCTTAAGAGCAAGTAAAAACAGAATCTCTGGCCAGTGTGGTTCAGTTGGTTGGAGCGTCGTCCCATAGCCAAAGGGTTGCGGGCTTGATTCCTGGTCAGGGCACATACCTGGGCTATGGGTTTGATCCCTGGTTCCGGAGCATAGGGGAGGCAACCGACTGATGCTTCTGTCTCTCCCTGACGTTTTTCTCTTTCCCTTCCTCTCTCCCTCTCTCTCTGTAAAAGCAATGAAAAAATGTCTTTGGGTGAGGATAAAAAGGAAAGAAAATCAGAATCTCTGGCACTGAGGTCCAGGCTTCAGGAATTTATAAAAGCCCCACAGGATTCTCACATGCAGAATTGAGACTGAGTGCACAAGTCCAGGTCAGAGTTGGGTCAGGATGCTGGCTCCATCGCTCATTTAATGATCTCTCCTTGGGTAAACTACGCAACCTCTCTGAACCTCAGTTCCCCCCACTGTAAACTAGAACAACGATAAGATAATAAATAAGAATGTGGGGATCACTTTTCGTCAGTCGCATGCAGTCTGCCCCGGTCAACAGCTAGCCCCCCAGGGAGACTGCCTGTGGAGGAGGGACGTTGCCGTGGGGGTTCCACATCCCCAGCTCTCAGCCGGTCTCTGGTGGGTCTGGGACAGTTTTAGGGGCGGCAATCATCCCCCCTTCCTAGATGCACAGTGGGGCCTTCCAGGGCCCACCCCGAATCCCAGCCCCAGGACTCAGGCTTTCCGTGGAGCGAGGCCTCTGCAGAGGCTGAGTGAAGAAAGTAAACTAAATTCACAGGCTTATTCCCAAATATGACTTTTTTTAATGTTGAAAACACCCTTAGAAAGATAATAAGGGCTTTGAAACTTGTTCACTGCTTGAAATGCCTATATCCGTTTGCTATTGCTCGGTCACAAGTCACCACAAACTTTGTGGCTTGAAACAATACCTGTCATCATTTCGTACTTCCCTGGGTGAGAATTCTGGGTGGAATGCTCAGGGTCTCCCCGCTAAAAATCGTGGTGTCGGTGGGCTCCTACCTGGAGGTCCTGGGAAAGAAAGCGTTCCCAGGCTCAGGGAGATGGTCGTAGATTCAGTTCCCTGCAGGTGTGGCTCCGAGGTCCCCACTTTCTTGCTGGCTGTGGGTGGCTGTGCTCTGCTCCTTGAAACCCCCTCCATTTTCAAACCAGCAACTTTGCACCCAGCTCTTCCCGGTACTCAGAGCTCTTTGATCTCCTCGTCTGCCACCACTTGGGGAAAAAAATCTGCTTTCAAAGCGGTGGTGTGATTAGATTGGACCCACCTGGATAATCTCTCCCTTTTGCCATCAGGGGAATGAATTAGGGGGCAAAGGTCACAGAGGCCATGTTAAAAATTCCACCTACCACAATGTCTGCCTTGTCTTTATTTTGAAACGTATTAATAATTTATTTTGGCACAATAAGAAATTACAGCATGTTATGTACACTCACATTTTCCTCAAAAACATCTGGAAGGATCAGCTCCAATAATTTGAAAATGGTTGTCACCGGTGGTTAGAATAAATCCTAACTTTCAGAGGTAATCTTAACTTTTTCTTTCTGCTCCTCTTTGTCCTTGAAAGCTTTTGCATGGAGAAAGTGTTAACTTTGTAAAAAGGAAAAAGTTATCTTCAAAAGCAAAGGAGCCTGACTCTGCGATGTTAGAAGACACGAAATTAGCACCAACTGAAGTGTGGTTCCCAGGGCTAGCACAGGGCTGCAGATCAAAGGAGGAGAGGATGCAGCGGGAGGCACAAGCTGCTGTGATTTAGGGTACAACGCACTCCAGGGAGGCAGGGCAGTATAATGGGAAAGGCAGTGACTGCTGAACTCCAGGTGGCAGGAGAAAAATTTAGAGGTAAAATTATTCAATTAGAATAATTCGCCAATCTTAGAGTAAACCAAATTCAAATTGGATTTGAAAAGTAACAAGAAAATGATAAACGGGTTAGGAAATAAAACTAAATTCACAAATATGAGTTTTCTCAAGCTGAAAATATGATTGGATAGATGACAAAATGATTTTAAATTATTCACTGATATAAATTTCATGATTTCCCAAGGAAGGTAGAGGCTATTGATAAATAGCTTCAAAGATTTACTGTATTTTGGAGATATTGCTCTTGGCTGAGTTCTCTCAAGTTAGGTAAACGATAAGCCACAAATAAAGGTGTTCCCATGTTACCCAAATGCCCAGGGGTTCCCACCAGTATGGATTCCACCATGTTGAAAATGCTTTGTTGAGAAAACAGCCCCTAGGCCCTGCTGCAGACTCAAACTGCGCTGGGTTTGATGGTCACTTATTCTCTATTTATTGATGATCTGCTGTGCGTCTAAGCTAGATGCTTTGGGGCAGACGACCCCCTTGCTGCACTCAAGAAGTCGGCAGCCCTGCTGATTTCAGGTCTATGTGAGGTGCATTTAGAGTAGGGCTCAAGGGGCAGTGGTCAGTCATCAAAAGCGCGCGTTGCAGATGCCTGTGCGTCATCCTGAGGAGGGGCCCAGGTTGGAGCAGGAGCCCCTGGCTGTATTAGGAATCCCTGCTCTCGGCTGGAAGTCAGCAGGATCTGAATGAAGGCCTTGTCTCTCAAAGGAGGGCTGGCTTCTGCGTTGCGACCGGCAGTTCAGAGGCTGTTCTTCCTCCGTCGTCAGGCGTGTTCTGAGGAGCCGCCCCCGCACAGACTGAAGAACCGAGGACAAGGGGGCTCCCCCGCTGCCCAGTGTTCGTGCCCTGCCGCCCCCGCGGTGTGACTAAGCCTCTCCTCCTCACCAGGTCTCTTTCCCTCGCCCTGCACTTCTGGGAGCCTGACTGAGAGCTGTCAGCAGGGGAAGGTCCCTGCAGGCAGACGGCTTCCTTGAACAAATTATTTAGGAGCTGTTGCCAAGATGCTATGGGGACTCACTGGCCCCACTGGCGGGAATGAGAGTGCTTTCCCATCTGTTCACTCAAAAACTCATTTCCGCCCAAATGAGGATATTTAATCAGACGGCTTTCCCCTCCGTTTCTGCTGTTCCCAAATCTCAGACCTTCCTTCTAACAGAACTGGAGGAAGAGGCTCCTGGAAATGGGGGGAAGCTCTGTAAACATGGAACTTCTCTCCAAAGGACCTAGAGCGTCGGGTCACCCGGTCCAGATGAAGTGACCCACTTTGCAGTGTGGTTAAGTAGCGAGTTATCTGTTCTCTGGCCCCAGGTGTTCTTACCTCAGGGCCTGCTAACATATGAACACCCCCTCTCAGCTGGGGAGTCTTCTTAGACAAAGTGGTCAGAGGCAAAGCTGGTGGGTTGCCCTGGGGAACAGTGATGCCACTAGGCCACCATCGGCTTTCCTGCAAGAAACCCAAGGACAGTGCAACCTGGGTATATGCCCTGACCAGGAATCAAACCCACGACCCTTCAGTCCACAGACAAATGCTTTTACCAACTGAGACACACCGGCCAGGGCTGGACCCACCTTCTTAAATGAAGAGGCCATCTGTTCTCTGGGAACAAGGCTCTGGGGTAACAGTTTTTGAATATTTACCGTGTGCCAGGCCCTGTGCTAGGTGCAGGCACCCAGGAGAGGGACAGGATCCCACCTCAGAGCAGCTCATCCCCCGGGAGGGGGCGCCCCGAAGGAAGTGGGAAATCACTGCACGTAGGCTACTTGGGCTACGATGATTGGAGCCCAGGGAAGGAGGGAGGGGCTTCTAACCCAGGCTCAAGGGGTAAAACTGAACGACTAGATTATTTCCAGTTCTTTTTTCACCTGTAGGGCTCTCAGTCCCTGAAAATGGCATCCATTAAGACCTCAGACCACAAAATCTGTCCTTCTCACCGTCCTTTCACTCTCTAGGCAGCCCTCTTGCCTCCCCTGACAATGACCTTGCCAAGGCTGCTGACGACATTCACGTGGTCACATGCAGTGGGTACATCAACGACTGAACAGAGGTGACACTTTCTCTTTCCTGAAAGGCTCGCCCATCTTGGCTCCCAGGATCCACCTGCCAGTTCGCGGGCCCCCTGCGGGTTCTCCCCCGCAGCACCTCTGTCCCGGGCTCTCCCCTTCGTTGGATAGCTGCACATGGCTATTAGAAGAGTATTGGCTGTATTCCCTGTGCTGTACTTTGCACCCCTAACGGCTCCGTAACGACCAATTTGTGCTCCTTAACCCCTTCACCTTTTTCACCCACCCCTCCCATCTGGCAACCATCAAAATGTCCTCTGTATCTATGAGTATGTTTCTGTTCTGCTTGTTCGTTTATTTTGTTTTTCAGAGTGAACTGTTGATCGATTGGCCTTTATTGCCATTTTATTGTTCACATTTTTAATCTTTTTTTCCTTCTTAAAGGAGCCCCTTTAAACATTTCATATAGTCTGGTTGGGTGGTGATGAACTCTTTTAGCTTTTTCTTGTCTAGGAAGTTCTTTATCTGTCCTTCAGTTCTAAATGATAGCTTTGCTGGGTATCTTGGTTGTAGGGCCTTCTCTTCATCGCTTTGAATATTTCTTGCCAATCCCTCTGGCCTTAAAATGATACACTTCATACTATGTATGTTTTACCATAATTAAAAAAAAATCTGATCAAAGCACACCCTTCCCCATCTCTCCCCCAACTAAAACCCTCCAGTGGCTTCTCCTTGTCTTGAGAATAATGCCTAAAATTCTTACCACCGCCTACAAGGCCTGCCATTGTCTGGTTTCCAGAAGGCTCGCCAGAGGGATTTTCTCCACTTTCTCCACTCTGGTCACACATGTCTCTCTAGCACTTGCCTCAGAAACTCTGCACACTATTCTTTCAGCCAAATTCTCTTTCCCAGCCTCGTCATCCTCCAGGTTTCGTGTGAGCTCCACTGCCTGCCCCTCTGAGGGCCAGCTCAGGAGACGGCCACCGGCTGCGCTGAAGATGGCTCTGTGGGAGTTAGCCATGCCTGAGGCGGCCTTGGGCCCTAGGCCTGTGGATGCGTGCGTGTGTGTGTGTGTGTGTGTGTGTGTGTGTGTGTGTGTAGGGGATTGTCCCAGGCTCCCGCTACCCACCGCTTATTCTCTGAGCTACCTGTATCCGGGCTTTGGCCAAAGGTCACCAGGGAGTGGGTCATTCTTTCCACACCACGCAGGGATGGCCAGGGGCAGCCCCGTTTGACTTCTCTGGATGGGGTATCGGGCCCATCCCTCGTTCCGTGGCCCTCCCTCCTAGCTTTGGAAAATTTCTGAGCACAATATTCCGGGCAGCGCCTCTCAGAGCACGACATTGAATTATGGTTTCAGGCACAGAGATATTTTCGTCTGTGTGAGGATCCCTTTCTGTTCTCTTCTTCCCTGACATCCATGTGGCTGGGGTGTCCCTGGCTGTTGTGGGTCCCCCTCCTGGCCCTCCAGCAGCATGTGAACAAGCTACAGTCTGGGCTGTGCAAGCAGAGACTGGGCTGCTGGAGCTTCTCAGGAGGGGTGGGTTTGCGAGTCCTTTCTGGTCGCCCTGGCACTCATGTCCTGCTCGCCCGGGTCTGTCTGGGCTCCTCCTCAATGGACCCTGTGGGGTGGGGCAGACTGGGTAAGAAGGTAGGATCTGGACTCCCACGGGCCTGGACTGTGTTCCAGCCTCTTCCTATGCTGTGACCAAACTGCTTTATCTCTTTGAACCTCTATTTCCACAGAAGTAAAATGAAAGTTGCACTAGCACTCACCCATTTCACAGGACTGATGTCAGGAATAGTAGAGACCATGCCTTCAGTTCACAGCCCGGCACAGGGGCCGGCCTCTGCTCCCACAGTGTAGACAGCCCCTGCCTCCTGCGTGGGGAAGGCCCACCCAGCCTGGCCGATCCTTGGATTCCAATGCTGGGCATCTTTGCAGCCCTCTCTACACCCCAGAGTGGCAGCAGAGAGAGAAGGGATCAGGCAGAGCCCTTTCTCTTCTGGTCGGGCTGCAGGAGGCAGGACTCAGACAAGGAAGGCCAGGCAACCTTCCTCTGGCCTCCTGACAGATGGCGCACAGGACGACGCGCACCTTCTTCCGGCAAATCACCCGCCCCCAGCGAAGGTCAGTAGCTGACCCCTTAACCAGGGAGTCCATGTCCTGGTGGCAGCACCGAGTACTTAGCCCACTGAGTCCCCAGGAAAAACACGGCGTGTGCCGTTTAGGACCCCCAAAACGGGAACTTGACCCTCTCTGGCTGGGAGGAGAAGGTGGGGCAATGGCAGTCGCAAGGAGGACTCTCCAGGGGGAGCTGGAGAACAGAGTGGAGCTCCCCTTTTTGGGGAGGCTGGGTGGGGTCAGGGCAGAGGTCGAACTGACAGGTGGAGGGGGTTTGGCTTTTTTAAGGAATGTGTGGTGATTTTTATTCTACATCTTGTCACTCAGGTTCTGACGTTCTTATAATTCCAGCGTGTGCATTTTGAGTGCTGAAAGCACAGTGAAGCTGAGCACACCCAGTGCCGCGCTAGGCCATGGGCGCAGCCCCAGCCCACGTGACCGCCAGGCCGGGTGACCAGGGCAGGCGGTACCTCCACTCTTAGGACTCCTTCTCCCCCGAGCCTGACCACTCACCAGGTTGGCTCCTCCACCTCCTCTTGCCTCCCCGCATTCCGGGAGCTCCTGTGTGTCCCATCCCCAGCCCCCACTCCCTCAGGTGTCTTCCCTCTGCACA
This sequence comes from Mormoops blainvillei, assembly GCA_004026545.1. Classification (NCBI taxonomy): domain Eukaryota; kingdom Metazoa; phylum Chordata; class Mammalia; order Chiroptera; family Mormoopidae; genus Mormoops; species Mormoops blainvillei. The sequence goes on from PVJD01019624.1 coordinate 7,548, forward strand.
GAACCACAGGGTTGTCCTTCTGAGCCCATGTGGATACACAGGCGGTAGCGCCATTAGCTGATGAATGATTCTGTAGCTGTGGAATGAACAGATGACTTTATTGGATGACGTGTAATGTCCGTAGGGCAGGGCTGTCTGCTCGGCCACCGCTCCGCTCCCAGCAGTGGACAGAGCAGCAGCGGTGCTGGCACATGGGGTCCACTAACTGAAATGAGCTCCGCCTGCTGGAGAGAGTCACCCTTGGCCAAGGAGAGTGTGGAAGGGCAGGACTATCCCGTTTCTCAAGAAAATGAGCTGCCTTTGGGAAAAGACGCAAAACAAGGCTCTCGGCTGCCCAGACCCTGAGCAGTCTTGGCGTGATGGGAGTGAGGACACCCACTGCTGTGCCACGCGTGTTGTAAGTATCATCCTGGTTCATCCCCATGATGGACCTATGAAGAGGTGACGGTCACTCCCGTTAACAGATGAAGAAACAGAGGCACTGAGTGGTAAAGTGATGGATCCAGGGCCACACAGTTGGGGAGCAAGGATGCCAATGCCAGGCTAGCCTCTCGGTGCCAAGGACATTTTAAGGTGGAGAACACTAAAGGAGCGGGGGAGGGGACTGGAATGCTGTTGGCACAGAGGGTATGACTGGAAAACCTGGACTTGTTCGCTTGTCACGTGGCGGGTGTCAGGAGACTGGGGCTCTGGTCCCAGATCGGCCAGATCAGCCAGATCGGCAATTTTCTCTTTTCCCAGTGGTTCACCCCTTCCCAAGCCTCAGTCTCCTCAGGACCATGCGGGCTCCCATTTCACAGGGTCACGATGCTGTAAGGGGACACAGACACTTCAGGCCAATAAGAGGAACTCTGATAAAGTGAACACTGAGGACCCAAGGCCCGGGGACTGGTAGAAACTGAAATGAACACAAGTTCCACAAAGACTGAGGTTCAAACCCCATGTGCTGTCTGGGCATCTGAGGACCAGTCCATCCTCAGGTCTCCCTGCTGAGATGCCCCCAGGGGCGCTGTCTGTGTGAAGGTGCATCACAACCCTGAGGACAGAAGCCCGTCCCTGGGGTATACCCAGGCCAGCAGGGTCCCCATCCACACGAGCATACGTTTCTTTGGCTTTATTATTACAAACACATCATGGCTCTGCTACACCTGGGAAACCTGGGGCTCTGTGTGCTCTACCCACCCTCTCTTATCTACCTGGCCAACAGAAGTATCCAAGCCATGCGTAGACTCAAGACACGTTTGACAGAGCAGTTCGACTCATAGCTTATAGTGACGCCATTTTTCCAGCAGGAAAGAGCTTACAAAAACAGTGCCAGGACGCCCCCATGGTGCTGGGTTGCACGTTGCGTGTTTTGGAAGCTCCACAAACTGCAGTTCCCCCTCTGGAGCAGCTGGCATAGGCAGGAAGTTCCATGTCTGGGACAGGTCCTTTCTGGAAGCGAATGTCAGTCAGGGACATCCAGGTCTCTCCGTGCAGTGAGTTAACAGCCACGTTTAGAGAGAACAAAAATGGAAAGGACATCTCTCTCCTTCCTCCCCCAACCCGCCTGAGGCTCAGCTCTCACTATGGTGCAGCCCATGTACATTGAAGTGTGCTATTTGGTTTCAAAAACATTCAGTCTCTTCGGCAAACTGGGAGAAACCGGCAAGGAGCGGCAGCAGTGCATTCCTCCCATGGTCCTTCGCACTAGTGCTTCATCCTCTCCAATAACCGCTGATAGACCGGGGCTGAAAGAGAGAAGTTTGACAGGTGAAAAGGACGCACGCTTCCCCATGTTTGTCTGGGGCCCGTCCGGTTCATGAGCATGGGGGCCGAGGGGCCTCCTTCTGCCATACTCCCCTGCACCCAGCAGGTGCTTGGTGGTTTGTGAGACCTCCTCCCTTAATGAGGCTCTGAACTGGGGTTTTCCACATCCACCGGCTTGGAGCCACGTCCTCACCGTGGGTTCCTGCCGAGCCCCTGCGCACTATCTCTAGGCTCCCGAAGCCAAACACTTACATCACCCCTGAAAGGCTAGTACGGACTTATTACTTCCATCTTATACAGAAGGAAATGGAGTGTCCTGCACCTGACCCCAAAGGCCAGGCTGGCTTCGTTGCATGACGATGTTTTTATCTCTAAAGCACATGGTGGGGTGGCCTGCTTGGGGTTAGGCCCAAACCAGCCTATGGGGACTTCAGATCCAGGCCAGACTTACCTAGTTTCACAGAGGTCTGGGTGGCCTGCAAGAGAACACAAAGTGTCAGGGTTTTGAGTGAGAGGTATGCCTGCACCTGCTCGTGGCAGTGGCTTTGCTCACTGCCATCCCTACTCAGAACTCACACTGGGGATGAGGAAGAGGAAGGGGGATGTGGAACCGCTGGGCCCTGGGGCGCCCCTCAGTTGGCCTCGGCAGCCCTAAGTGATGTGCAAACCTATACCAAGTGGAGCCTGAAGTGAACATTCCTGGGGGACCCGAAAGCCAGGCTTCCACCGAGACCCCAGCCTAGAGCCTGGGGAGCTGGGGTTGCACAGGGGAGTCGGAGCTCAGGGCCAAGAACCTTCCTGGGGGGCACTAAGGACACCCCTCTGTCCAAAAGGAAAGTGACACATTCCTCTGAGTTAAGGACTACCTCCTGCAGACCCTTTTTTTGAAATTCAAGTCTTCTGTTAGGTGCCCCATGTTCCCAACGGGCTCCACCTGACCCGCACACGCAGAGCAACCTGGGAGGGGCTGTGGGCCCCTGCACGGCTGGAAGCAGAAGAGCCAAGTACCTCACAGGAAGAGTCGGAGGTCCTGCGGGGGGCGGGGCTAAGGCAAGGGAGGGAGGCGCCACACACAGAGCTGGCCCTGTGTCCAGAACCCACGCCACGGCCCAGGAAGCCCCTGCAGCACCTGAGAGGCACCATGTCGTGGAAAACAGGCCCAGGCTGAGGGCAGGCCAGGCCACCGTCAGGCGGATTCAGGATGGGTGGTCATCCTTGGAGTGACGGATTCTGGGGCTGCCTCTGTTCTCAACAGCAGTAGCTTCCCCACTAACTCAGAGGCCTCCACTTGAAGGTCCGGGAAGCAGGGGCTGTCTGGGTTCTCGTGTCTGAGCTCCACACAGGCCAGGGCTAAGGATGCCCCAATGCGAGAGTGAAGGAGTTTCTAGAGAGCCCTGGGATAGCAGTCTAGGAAGACAGGGGATCCTGAGAGCCCCTCCCTGGGCCCAAGAAGAGGGCCCAGCCAAGGCCACGCAGGCCAGGGCCAAAGCTAGCAGGCCTCTTACCCTGGAAAAGGCTGATGCCTGTTTGAATATTTCAAGCGCAGAGTCTGCCAGCTCATCTCCTCGTTCCTGAGGTCTGTTGGCTGGAGATGAAAGAAGAGGCAGCTTTGGTGAGAGAGAAACTATTAGCGTGCCATTCCTAATGCCAGTGATTTTCGCCCAGTGTGCCGTGGCGGGCACATGGGTGTGTTGCAAGAATTTTTAGAACATGCAATACCTGACTATTTAGTCAGGGGCACGGACTTCTTTTCCCTTAGACGGTGGTCAAATAAAAAAATGACAACAAGTAACACAATAATAGCCATTCGGATTCATTCCGATGTGAATGAATCCAAGCGATACCTATTTGATTTGTTAGATGGGCAATAAATATATTTTTTGGTGTGCCACAGAGCTTTAGTAATTAATTTATGTTTGCCATGAGATGAGAAAGGTTGAAAATCCCTGCCTAACAGCCATGACCGAG
>PVJD01019625.1:0-11259 GCA_004026545.1 Mormoops blainvillei
TATTTGGGGTTAATTTAGTCATTCAAAAAACTCATACGAAATGCCTACTATATCTTAGGCACTGGGAGTACAAGGATAAATAATCTCAGTGTCAAAGCCTTTTATCCAAAGACCATCAGAAATATATCTGTAGTCAATGAAGTTTTATTTATTGGCTTATTTCAATGAGGGAGACCACACATTATGGACACACATGGGGCTTAACACCCGTAAAGAAGGATGTTAAGAAGAACTTACTATAGGATTTGTACTTGCGTCAGGTGATTTTTGAGGAAGGGCCAGGAAAGTAGGGTTTGCTCTGGATTGGGTGCTCTCAGGGAGCAGAGTCATTGTAAAATTGCCATCTGAATGAATCTCATCTCAAAGGTGGGAAGAAGCATGTGAGGCGAAGCCTTTAATTGACGAAAAAGAAGTTGATACTCATATTAGCTGAGAGAGAAGGATGTTTGGAATTTTTGTTGTCACATTGTAATCTTTTGTTGTTTTCTGACAAGAGCAGGGAATGGTGTTTTTCATGTCACTTTACTCTAGGCTCGGAGCTCTCTCGTCTGATGTCGATGTTCTGTGAGGTTAACTCCTGGAAAGGAATGTGCCGTGGCTGAGCTGCGAATGCCAGGCTGTCGGTGTTCAGGGAGCTGATGTCTGCCAGAGTTTTTCTTTTTCTCATCGGATCCATTGTCTGGGGAGGAAGACTGGTCCTTAACCTGAGTTTTAAAATGATAACAACAGCATTAGGAACAATAGCAACTAACATATGTTAAGTTCTTATGTTTCAGGCACTGGTCTCAGCGCTTTACATATATTATTTCATTTAATTCTTATGACAACTGTAAGGTGCATATTGTGATTATTATCCCTGCTTATAGACATGGGAACTGAGTTACAGAGAAGTTAAGTGATTTGCCCAAAGATGCACAGTTTTAAGTAAAATCGAAGTCTACAGTGTGGTGTTAAGTGGTTTAGTGGGTAGTACTGGTTCTGGGCACTGATTCCCTTTTCTGGCTCCACACACTCTCCCCCCTGTTGCTATGAGACTGGTTGCTAATGGTTCACAGCTGCCTCTTTCTTTTTAAGACTTGCCATCCCACCAGGGAGATTATGCTGTCCGTTTAAGACAGCCCAGGGGGAATAGTTTTGAATAATGGATTAGGATCAGCCCTGTGATGCAATTAATGCTCTAGAATTCCCCAGGGTGTTGGACTGAACGCTAGGCTCCAGCTGAAACCCAAGACCAATCCTTCCCTAGCTTTTCCCCCTGCCTTACCATATTCCTTCACTCACTCCCCTTCTTCTAAGCACACTTTTGTGATAAATAACTCACAGCAATCTCTGTCACAAGCTCTGTGCAAAGTAGCAGACAGATGGTAACATGCATTATTGAGGTGAAAAGATATCAGCAAGGGAACAGCAAGGAGAAATACTGCCACTATCCTAACAGGGAAATACTGAGGGGTGATGTTCGTGAGAGAAGACATCCCGGGCGAAATAGTTCCTAAATGTAGTCTTAAAAGATAAATTAGGTTAGGTAGGTAAAGAAGTTACCTTTGAAGTTAAACATTTTGTTTGTTAAATGTGCTAAAGATTAAGGCACAGAATAATAATTTTTGTGAGTAAGTTAACATTGTGGAAGAAATTTTAGTTTTAAAGTTCTCACCTTTTAAAAAAATAACACTTCTTAAGGAAACAGGAAGGGAAACACATTTACTGATTACCTAAATGTGAAGTTTATCGTGTTAGATACATTCTCATACACTACCTCCTTTAGTGTTTCAATGCAACATAAGAAGAAATGAGATTCAGAGGTGAAGAAAATTCTTAAGTTTTAAATTTCAAATTCATGTGATTGGTTATGAAAACTATTTATTTTGATATAATTTATATGCAGTAAAATGTGCACATTTTAAGAATAAGTTTTGACAAATTTGTATATCCATTTAAACCTGATACCCTTGAAATATGGAACATCTGTGTCACCTAAAAAATTCTATCGTGCCTTCCTAGTCAATTTCCCCCAACACTCAGCCCCAGCCAACCCTCCATCTACTTTATGTCAATATAGATTAATCTAATAGATTTTTATATATATATATTTTGAGACTTTTATTTTTAATATATTTTATTGATTATACTATTATAGTTGTCCCATTTTTTTTCTCCCATTTATTCCCCTCCACCCTGCACCCCCCTTCTACCAGCATTCCTCCGCTTAGTTCATGTCCATGGGTCGTACGTATAAGTTCTTTGGCTTCTCCCTTTCCTATACTGTTCTTAACCTCCCCCTGTCTATTTTATGCCTACCATTTATGCTTCTTATTCCTTGTACCTTTTTCCCCATTCTCCACCCTCCCTCTCCCCTCTGATAACCCTCCATGTGATCTCCATTTCTGTGATTCTGTTTTTGTTCTTGTTGTTTGCTTAGTTTGTTTTTGTTTTTGTTTTTAGGTTCAGTTGTTGATAGTTGTGAGCTTGTTGTCATTTTATTGTTCCTAGTTTTGATCATCTTCTCTTTCTTAGATAAGTCCCTTTAACGTTTCATGTAATAAGGGCTTGGTGATCATGAACTCCTTTAACTTTACTCTATCTGGGAAGCACTTTATCTGTTCTTCCATTCTAAACGATAGCTTTGCCGGATAGAGTAGCCTTGGGTGTAGGCCCTGTCTTTCATGACTTGGAATACGTCTTTCTAACCCCTTCTTGCCTGTAAGGTTTCTTAGGCAAAATCAGCTGATAGTCTCATGGGAACTCCTTTGTAGGTAACTTTCTCCTTTTCTCTTGCTGCTTTTAAGATTCTCTCCTTATCTGTAATCTTGGGTAATGTAATTATGATGTGCCTTGTTACGTTCCTACTTGGGTCCAATTTCTTTGGGACTTTCTGAGCTTCCTGGACTTACTGGAAGTCTATTTCCTTCACCAGATGGGGAAGTTTTCCTTCATTATTTTTTCAAATAAGTTTTCAATTTCCTGCTCTTTGTCTTCTCCTTCTGGTACCCCCATGATTCAGATGTTGGCGTGTTTCAAGTTGTCCTGGAAGGTCCTAAACCTCTCTTCATTTTTTGAATTCTTTTTTCTTCATTCTGTTCTGATTGAAAGTTTATTTCTTCTTTCTGCTCTATATTGTTGATTTGAGTCCTGGTTTCCTTCCCTTCACTGTTGGTTCTCTGTATCTTTTTCTTTATTTCACTTTGCATAGCCTTCACTTTTCTTCTGTTTTGCAACCATACTCAACCATTTCTGTGAACATCCTGATTACCAGTGTTTTGAACTCTGTATCTGTTATGTTGACCATCTCTTCAACACTTAGTTCTATTTTGAGGGCTTTGATCTGTTCTTTCATTTGGGCCATATTTTTTTTTGTCTCAGTACGGCTATTACACTATGAGAGGCAGAGCATTAGGTATCGTGGGGAAGGGTCTGAGAAAGAACAATGCTGCTTGCTTGGCTCTCAGTCTGCTCTCAGTTGTTTCCCCTGCTACCCACAAGCATACTGGGCCCTTCTGGTGCTCATTCTCGGGTGGGTGGGTTTGTGTACATTCTAGGACACTGTGGGTCTCTCAGATGAACTTTCCTGTGAGACGACCAGTTTCTCTTGCTACCACAACCCCCACAGGTCTTTACTGGCAGAGGTTTTGAGGCTTTCTTTTCCCACACTGGAACCCTGGGTTGCTCGGTCTCTCTCACTCCCGAGTTGTTACTCCTGGTTTATCAGTATGCAAATGTGGGACCTCCCTGGTCTGCCAACCGCAGACTTGCCATGTGTTTTCACCCTAGTTGCCCATATCCACCCCTCCTACCTATCTGAATGAATGTTTCTTCTTTAACCCCTTGACTGACGGTCTTCCATACAGTTTGATTTGGGGGCAGTTCTGGTTATTTTTTTGTTTTTAAATTTGTTGTTGTCCTTCTTTTAGTTGTGTGAGGAGACAAAGGGTATCTACCTATACATCCATCTTGGCCAGAAGTCTAGACTTATATTTTTGTTATACCCTTTAATATGTCCACATTTAAAAAAAATTACCATTAGATAAAATTAGCCACATTTTATGGAAATGCCATGTATTTATCTTATGGTTTTGTTTATCTTAGAAATACCATAATGTACTTCAAAAGAACTTGTATACCAATCTGGGAAACGTTTTCTCAAATGTTTCAAGGAACGTAGCAGAAATTTAACCAAAACAAAATAAAAATTTCTAATGATAGCTCTTTTTCTCTTGAAAACCTGCTCTAGGCAGGGCATAGATGGTGGCAAGGTGGGTGGGAGCTGAACTCACTTGGTCGTGCGCCCAACTGGGGCAGATCTTATGAAGATAGAGTGAATAGCCAACAGAATCCCGGTTGATATGAAGTTTGGAAGCCAAAGACTGCAGAGGACATTTAGAAATGGATGGTAAGGAGATTTTGTAGGCTGTCCAGAAGGTCCCTGGGGCCTGTGCTAGAGACTGCGATCGCAGCAGGAGCTTTGGAAGAAAGCCAGGTCAGTGATGGTAACTTGTCAGCTCCCTCCCCTCCCAGAGCGGGGAAGCCACAGACTCGCACCAGGAGAGACCTGGGTGCTTAAAGTCGCGGGGCGGATAAAGATACAGTAGGATATACACAGCTAGTGACATACCCTGGCTGGCACTGTGGTCACTGGCTGGAACAGTACCAGAGAAATTGGGGAGTTGGGTGATACCTGGAGATGGGAGAAGAGATGGGCCATGACTGGTTGTGACCCAGATAGTCTTGGGGTAGGTCAGAGAGTTGGGTTGTATGAAAAGCTGGCCACCAGCAACCAAGGGTAATTTGCCCCCCCAAAAGTCTCTCAGCTGCTGTGTAAGGATGTCTCATGCACAGTGGCTGGGCCAGAGAAGGGGGTGGGGTGTGATTTGCTGTGAGGTGCCCTCACAGATTGATCAAAGGAGGGCAGCAGGGGCTCAGAGAGGTAGCAATGCCCCAAGAGACTTAATAAGGGAACTAAACTGCCCTGAAGGGACTTTTTGTGTGCACAGTGCCCAGGCCAACAAAGAGGGAGGAGGAAGGGTGCAAACTACTCCCCCTTGGTGCCACTCATGGATAATCAAAGAGTTGCACAATGAGGTGGATTATACATGCTGACCTGGTGCATATGTGGAGTGGACAGAGTAGGCCACACAGCACTCTGAGGGTGTGGGCTGGAAACTGAGCACCTGTGAATATTGTAGCCCAGACTGAGCCCTCATCCTCTTAGAACCACAGGAAAGGAAAAAAACAGAGCCCTGTCCCCACTTTGCCTGCAGGCATCCAGGAAGACCAGCAGAATCCGCTCAGGAGGTTTAAAGACAGCAGGAGGCCTTTTTTTTCCCCCAAGTGTAAGATAATAAGACCTGGAGCTGTGAGAAGACCAAAGACAGGTCCAGAAAGAAGTCAGAAGGCTAACACCAACAGCTGAGACAAATTTCACTTTACTATCCTTTGGAACTTGCATTTTATTTTTTTTGTTATTTTTAATTTTAATTTTAATTTTTTTACTTCTTTCAACTTAGTTTTTTTGTTTTGTTTGTTTGATTTCATTGTTTGATTCGTTTTCTTTATTCTCCCTTTCATATTGCATTTTAATTTTTCTTCTTTCACTTCACTCATATTCCAGTAATGCACCACTCTTGGTCTTTTACTTTTTATTCAGCATATATATTTCTTATCATATTAGTGGTATTCCGAATCCCAGGCAGCATCCTTCCCTGGTCTTAATCTATTTTGCCATGTTCTTGAGTTTTATTATTTTGTGGTTAACTTTATTCTCACACGCACTACACCAAGTTTCTATCCCTTACTCTCACTATATCTTACCATCTAACCTCGCATAAGCGCTTTGCTTTCTAAAGCCAGTTCACATACCTTTTCCCTTTTAATAAGAGTCTTATCTCTTTTTCACATTTTATAAAAAGTGGCTAGTTGGGTGAAATATCATGGTTATTGTTGTACTTCTGCAAAGGATCTCCTACCGGTTCTCTACTTGTTAGTACTTTAAATCCCATAGAATACTCTCCCACTGTCTTACTCCATTTCGCCTTAGCCCTGACCCTGATCACAGACAAGATAAGGTAGGAGATGTGAATACCAATAAACCCACTGGAGGGGAACACCCACCAACAAAGGAGCCACTAACAAGTAAAGCCCAAGTATAAGAGAGCCCACACAAATGGAAGAAAGGGCAACCCTGGAGCATCCAGACAAGGAGATCAAAGACACTGTACCACTGATTCCCACAGAACTCCTACCACAGAAGTCCACCCTACAAAGATAGCTAGCAAAGCAGAGCATCAGGAATCACAGAAACAAACAGAAAGAGTCACTAAAATGGGGAGACAAAGGAAAAACTCTCAATCAAAAGGAATAGAAGACTCTGCAGTAAAAGAGTTAAATGAAATGATCACAAGCAAACAATCAGATATAGAATTCAAAAGAATGATTATAAGGATGTCCAAGGACCTCACAGACAACTACAAGGAACTGAGTGGGAACTATGACAGTATTAAAAAGGAAATAAAAACTATAAACAAAAACCAAGAATAAATGAAGAATATAATTCCTGAAATAAAAAATACACTAGAAGGAATTATAAGCAGGCTGGATGAAGCAGAGGACCAAATTAGTGAGCAGGAAGACAAGATAGAAAGAAATACCCAGGTAGAGCAGCTGCACAAACAGAGACTAAAAAAAAAAATATGAAGATATTTTAAGGGAACTGTAAGACAACATGAGACACAACAACATTAGAATCATAGGAATACCAGAAGGAGAAGAAAAGGAGCAAGGAATAGAAACCCTGCTTCAAAAAATAATAAGAGAAAACTTCCTGAACCTGGAGAGGGGAAAGACCATGCAAATTCAGGGAACACAGATGGTCCCAATCAAGATAAACTGAAAGAGACCCACTCTTTAAGACACATCATAATTAAAATGCCAAGTTTTAAAGATAAAGAGAGAACCTTAAAAGCACCAAGGGAGAAACAAGAAGTAACATACAAGGGTGCAAAGATAAGGCCAGCAGCTGATTTCTCCACAGAAACACTACAAGCCAGAAGGGAATGACAAAAAATATTCCAAGTAATGAAAAGCAAAAGCCTGCAACCAAGACTACTCTACTCAACAAAGATCTCAATTAAAATGGAAGGTGAAATAAAGAGTTTCCCAGACAAAAGAGGGCTGAAAGAATACACCTGCACCAAAACCACACTGCAAGATATGCTAAAGGGACTACTTTAAGAAGAAGAAAAAAAACAAGAGAGAGAGGAACACAGGTACAAAGGGGTAAAAATGGATAAGTACCTATCAATAATAACCTTAGGTGTTAACAGAATAAATGCTCCAATCAAAAGACATAGGGTAGCTGAATGGATAAGAAAACATGACCTGCACATGTGCTGCCTACGAGAGACTACCTCAGGACAAAAGACCTACAAAGACTGAAAGTGAAGGGTTAGAAAAAATATTCCAAGCATATGAACAGGAAAAAAAGCTGAGGTAGCAATATTTATATTAGATAAAATAGAATTCAAAACAAAAACCTTAAAAAGAGACACAGAAGGACATTTTATAATACTCAAGGGAAGAATCCATCAAGAAGACATAAACATTATAAACATCTATGCACCCAACATACAAGCACCCAAATATATAAGGGAAATCTTGGAGGACTTCAAGAAAGATATAGACAGCAACACACTTATACTAGGGGATTTTAACACCCCACTGTCAACAATGGATAGATCTTCTGAACAAAATATCAACAAGGATATTGTGGAACTGAATGATGCAATAGATCAAATGGACCTAACTGATATATATAGAACCTTTCATCCCAAAGAAGCAAACTACACATTCTTTTCAAATGCACATGGAACTTCTTCAAAGATAGACCATGTGATAGAATACAAAACAAGTCTCAAAGAATTCAAGAAAATTGAAATCATATCAAGCATTTTCTCAGACCAAAATGGCCTGAAAGTAAAAACCAACCTCAAGGAAAAAAAAACACCTCAAAAACCCTCAAATTTGTGGAGAGTCAATAGCATGCTATTAAACACTGAAAGGTTTAATAATGAGATCAAGGAAGAAATAAGAAAGTTTTGGGGAACTAATGAAAATGAACACACAGCAGTCCAAAAGTTATGGGACACACAAAAGGCAGTGCTGACGGGGAAATTCATAGTGATATAGGCCTACCTAAAAAAGATAGAAACATTTCAAATAAACAGCCTAACCCTACATCTATAAGAACTGGAGAAACAAGAACAAACAAAGCCCAGAGCAAGTAGAGGGAATGAAATAACGAAGATCAGAGAAGAATTAAATGACATAGAGACTAAGAGAACAAGTCAAAAGATCAATAAATCCAGGAGTTTGTGTTTCAAAAAGATAAACAAAATCAACACGCCTTTAAGCAGACTCATCAGGAAAGAATAGAAAGGATCCAAATAAATAAAATGAGAAATGGAAGAGAAAGATTACAACTGATACCACAGAAATGCAAAAGATTGTAATAAATTACTATGAACCATCATATATACCAAGAAATTTGAAAACCTGGATGAAATGGACAAATTTCTAGAAAAATATAGTCTTCCAAACTGAATGAAGAAGCAGAAAGCTTGAACAGACTGATAACAGCTGGTGAAATTGAGGGAGTAATAAAAAAATTCCTGCCACACAAAAGTCCTGGGCAAGACGGTTTCATAGGAGAATTTTACAAAGCATTTAAGGACGAGCTAATCCCTATCCTTCTCAGACTATTCTGAAAAATCCAAGAAAAAGGAAGACTCCCAAACTCTTCTTAGGAAACCAGCATCATCCTAATCCCAAAACCAGATAAAGACACAACAAAGAAAGAAAACCACAGGCCAGCATTGCTGATGAACAGAGATGCTAAAATCCTCAACAAAATATTGTCAAACCGCATCCAGCAATACATTAAAAAGATCATCCACCATGATCAAGTGGGATTCATCCCAGGGATACAAGGATGGTACAATATTCACAAATTAATAAATGTAATACATCACATAAACAAAAGGAAAGACAAAAATCACATGATTACATCAACAGATGTGAAAAAAGTATTTGATAAAGTACAGCATCCATTTATGATAAAAACATTCAGCAAAATGGGAGTAGCAGCAGCATACCTCAACAAAATAAAGGCCATATATGAGAAACCTACAGCCAGCATCATACTCAATGGGCAAAAACTAAAACTTTCCCATTAAGACAGGGAACAAGACAAGGATTTCTGCTTTCACCACTTTGACATAGTATTAGAAGTCCTAGACACAGTGATCAGACAAGAAAAAGAAATAAAAGGCATCCAAATTGGAAAGGAGGAAGTAAAACTCTCACTGTTTGCAGATGAAATGATAGGGGACATAGAAAACCCTATGGACTCCACCAAAAAACTACTTGACCTAATAAGTGAATTTGGCAAACAGCAGGGTACAAAGTCAATATTCAGAAATTGAAGGTATTTTTGTACACCAACAATGAAATATCAGAAACAGAAATCAAGGGAAAAATCCCATTTTCTATAGCAACAAGGAAAATAAAGTACCTAGGAATAAATCTAACCAAGGAGGTAAAAGACCTATACTCAGAAAACTACACAACAGTGAAGAAAGGAATTAAGGAAGACACAAATAAATGGAAGCATATATCATGTTCATGGATTGGAAAAATTAGCATCAACAAAATACCCATGCTACCCAAAGCAATTTATAGATTCAATGCAATCCCTATTAAAATACCAATGACATATTTCACAGATATACAATAAACATTTCAAAAATTTATATGGAACCGTAAATGACCCCAAATAGCCACAGTAATTTTCAGAAAAATAAAGTAGGAGAGATCACAATATTTGATATGAAACTATATTACAAGGCCACTGTAATCAAAATAGTCTAGTACTGGCATAAGAACAGACATATAGATCAATGGAACTGAATAGAGAGCCCAGAAATAAACTCGTGTTTCTATGGTCAATTAATATTTGACAAAGGGGGCAGAAGCATAAAATGGAGTAAAAATAGCCTCTTCAACAAATGGTGTTGGGAGATCTGGACAGCTACATGCAAAAAATGAAACTTCACCACCAACTTACACCATATACAAAAAGAAACTCAAAGTGGATAAAAGACTTAAATAGAAGTATGACACCATAAAAATCCTAGAGGGGAATGTAGGCATGAAAATCTCAGATATTCTATGCAGCAATATTTTTACCAATATGTCCCCTAGAGCAGGGGACATAAAGGAAAGTATAAACAAATGGGACCTCATCAAAATTAAAAGCTTCTGTATAGCTAAAGAAAACATCAGCAAAATGAAAAGGGAACAAACCATATGGGAAAATATATCTGCAAATGATATCATGGACAAGGGTTTAATCTCCAAAATATATAAAGAACTTACATGATTCCACTCTAGGAAGACAAACAACCCAATTAAAAAAATGGGCAAAGGACCTGAACAAACATTTCTCCAAGGGGGACATACAGAGAGTCCATAGACATATGAAAGGATACTCAATATCACTAACCATCAGAGAGATGCAAATTAAAACCACAATGAGATACCACTTCATACAGGTCAGGAAGGCCATCATAACCAAATCAACAAATAAGTGCCGGTGAGGATGTGGAGAAAAAGGAACCCAAGTATGCTGTTGGTGGGAATGCAGACTGGAGCAGCCACTGTGGAAAACAGTATGGAATTTCTACAAAAACTAAAAATGAAACTGCCTTTTAACCTGGCAATTCCACTGCTGGGATTATACCTAAGAATCTAGAAACACCAATTCAAGAGAACCTGTGCACCCCAATGTTCACAGCAGCATGATTTAAAATAGCCAAGTGTTGGAAGTAACCTAAGTGCCCATCAGTAAATGAGTGGATCAAAAAACTATAGTACATTTACACAATGGAATACTATGCAGCAGAAAGAAAGAAGGAGCTCCTACCGTTCACTATAGCATGGATGAAACTGGAGAGCATTATGCCAAGTGAAATAAACCAGGCGGTAAAAGACAAATATCATATGATCTCACCTATAAGTGGAACCTAAACAATAAAACTGACAAGCAAGCAAAATATAACCAGAGATATTTAAATAAAGAACAAACTAACAGTGTCCAGAGGAGAGTGGGGAGAGGTATAATGGGGAAAAATGGGGGAAGGGTCATCAAGGAACATGAATAAAGGACACATAGACAAAGCCAAAGGGGGTGGGATCGAGGGTGGGAGGTGG
>PVJD01019626.1:0-11259 GCA_004026545.1 Mormoops blainvillei
CTCTGTCTGAATGTCATCTCCTCAGAAAGACCTTCCCCAACCATTCAGTCTAAAAAGCATCCACCTTCCCAAGTTACTGTAATGTCACCCTACTTTATTCTCTGTCTGTCCTTCTAATTTTAAAACTTGCTTACTTGCCCCACTGGTGAGCAAGCTCCCTGGGCACAGACACCTCATTGGTCCCATCCACTGTCACAACCTCAGTACATGGGAGGGCCCGACAGGTGCTCAAAACTGTGTTAAATGATTGAATTGTGCCTAGAGAGTCAATATACATTAGGTCAGGGATGTCGGTGTAAGTCTACAGTAAAGCCCCCTGAAAGAAACTATACCGAAAGAGACAGGGGCATGGGCTGAGAGAGGGCAGCCCCTTTAACAAAATCCTACTATACTCCTGAAAGCATATCTGAATTTCAATTAAAATATTTTTAACTAGCAAATACTTCTTTTGTAAAGTAGGGCCATAAGGGAGGAAGAGTTGGCCACTTAAAGAGCACGAAGCTCTCTTTTTCATTCTGTGTAGGTTTCCCCTAGATTAGCACAGATTCTCAGAAACAATAAATTTAGAACTGTCTTCCAGTTCATTGATGTGAAATCCGGGACATGATGTGCAGAAATTTCAGATTCCTACTATAAATCCAGACTGACATTTAGGTTCTCGGTAAGTGGGGGGGAAACTTAGTTAATACCTAAATGGAAATGTCCTCAGCAGCCTGGAAGTAAACACAAAGCTTCCGAGAAGCTCGCTGTCCCTGACCGCGCCCGCACCCCAGACGGCGCTGCGCCTCTGAGCTCTGCAAAGCCGGGCGGGCCACGGCAGGAGTCCCGCTGCCATTCCAGCCTCTCCTCCACAAACCGGGAATAAGAGGTCACTTCCTCTGTTTGCCTTGGTTGAACAAGAAATCACACTGTTTCAGGAAACTGATGAATCATTTACGTGTTTGTCAAGCACTTACTATGTGCCAAGGTCTTAAAATAGGTGTGTGGAGTTTACTTAGATTTACTCACGTTACCAGCCCTTTCGCTCACCACTCTCTCTTGCATTCCTCCTGAGTTCAAGTTCCTTCTCTCGTTAAGTACATCCTCGGAAAGGTCCTTCAGCATAGGTATGATGGGAGCCACTTCATTTCTATTTGTGAAAAGATGTCATTTCATCTTTATTCTTGAATAAAAGCTGAGCTGAGTAAAAATGTTCAGGTTGGTAGTTATTATTTCTCAGCATTTTATAAGCCCCCGTCCGTAGGCTTCCACCATCACCGAGCGTGGGGAAATGGGGCTCCGCTGTAGGAGATTATCTATTTCTCCTGTCCCCTAGTAAGATAGTCTTCATATTTTATTTCCTAAAGTTTCATATAATAGATCTAGGTTTAGAATTTCCATCTATACAGCTTGGCCTTTCATTGTGCTTCCTGAAACTGAAAATACAGGCCTTTCATCAGTTCTAGAAAATTCTCCACCAGTATGTATTCGAACTGACAATAGCTGAGAACTACCTCCATTCTCTTTGGAACTCCAATTAGATTCGTTTTAAACCTTCTCATTCTAACCTTGATGTATCTCAACTTCTCTTTTATATTTTGTCTTTCATCTATAACCACTACTGCTGCATCTGTCTAATTTCCTGAGATCTATCATCAGTTCACTCTTCCAAAAGCGTCTGACCTCCTACTTAGCTTGTTCGCTGAGTTTCTGTATTTCAGTGACTATTTCCTTCCTTTTTAGAGATGGTTTCTTTGCCAAATATGCCGGGTCATTTTTAGGCTTTATTTTTTCCCTATGTTTTCAGTCCCCTCTTTTATTATTGAAATATTTTTAATTTTAATACCAAATCTGATTAAGTCCAGTCATCTGAAGCCCTCGGTGGGGGATGGGATGTACTTCTATTGTTGGTTGTTTTCCTGCAAGTCTGACATTGGCTGGTGTCTTCCTGTGTTCTGTCATTTGGGCTCCAGGCTTGTATCTGGAAAACTTGCCTGGAGAAGTCTGAGAAGCTGGGATTACAAGTACCTTTTTTCATAAACACCACATGCTTGCCTCTGCCCCGCCTGAGCACTTCTGGCCCAGGGTCACTTTTACTGATTTATTACTCGATGAAGTAGAAGAGCAGAATGACCACCAGCTTCAGGCTTCAGCCAATGAGTGAAGTGTGGTGTGATGGAGGGGAGGACAAGAAGGGACAGTGGGGGATCAAAGGAGCAAGGACGAGCCTGGATATGTGTAACTGATGTACCTGTGGGAGGGGTTCTGCCAGCAGCTGAACTCACAGGCCTGGGGTGAAAGGGAAAGGCCCCGCCTCCTTCCCTACCAGAGTTCCCCTCCACACAAGGCCTCACTCCAGAAGCACCCCACACCAGGCCGCCCTCCCTTTCCCTCTTCAACTGGCACCTCTCTCCCTCATTCTAACCGTGTGACAGTCCTCTTAAACCTCTGTGGTGACTTCAGAAACAGAGTGCACAAGCTCATTCAAGGGCGTCTACCTCCCCCACTGACTAGTACAGTGAAGTCTTCATTGTTCACACATGCGCATTCCAGTCCCCTCTCCTTGGCTGCCAGGCTGCATCAGTGTCGTCCAAACTCTTCTTGTTATATTAACAGTGGCTGGATTTTTTTCCGGGCAGACTTGTATATCCAAAGCTAATTGAAGTAGATACTTGTAAATTGGAGGGACGTTTAAGTTGGATTTGGGGTTGTGTGTGTGTGATTGAAATGGAACCTTTAAAGAAAATAATAAGTAGGCTGTTTTATCCAGCTTCGTGAAAGAATAACACATGATGAGACTGTTCTAAGAACTTTCTAGTTGCCTTCCATGTTCCTGAGGAAGGGCAGCTGCTGGCCCTGTGTCATAGGAGGGGGAACAGGCGCGAGAGGGGCCTGCGCAGCAGCTGACCGACCTCCATGGGCGGGCAGTCCATGCCCCAGGACTGTGAATCCTGCCCCTTAACGTGCTAGGTCACTTCACACAGCTCACCCAACCTCACCGTGTCCTCTTTCTGTCTTCATAGACTGGAAGAGTCAGAAGAGCTTCCCTGCCTTTTATGGCCAAGCTGCTCTCAGTTTTCAGTGAGTAGGTTCAAAGAAAGAATGCAGTCTTTCTATACCTGGTAAATATTTTTCTGCTAATATAAGCTCTTAATTTAGCAGCATCTGATAAATCCAGGTGGTAGGATGATCGCCTTTTAACTTTGTGGAATGACTATAAAAATGACTTACTACATATAGGTAGGTATATTTCATTTTAGAGTCAAAACTGCAGCGTGTGTGAGCTGGCGTGAGTTGCTGGATGGAGTGTTGCTGGGAATGCCTGAGCCCTCGCCCGCGACAGAGAGCAGTTAGGGCTGGCCCTTGTGCTTCGGCCAGGCTCTGGTTTCTTTAGAAACCGTTGTGAAATGAATGCTTATAGGGTTTATTCTGTGGTGAAACAACTTTAGCAATAATCCTAGTGTGGTAGTTTCACTGAAGCACTTTGTAGGCAATAGTTTTAGAAGATTAACGAATATTATCAGAGTATTATCGCTTCCATTTTACCACTTCACAGACTGACCGCAGAAAGACCGGAGAAGTCAAGCAACTTGCTCTGGAAGCTCAGCTAGCCAGTGTAGAGAGGAGATCAGAATCTACTATTATTTTGACTCCTAGAGTGCCTTTAAAATTCCTTCTCTTCTAAGTACCTTAAGTGTGGATTGACACGCCTCAGAGAATAAACTAATTGTAGTGACAGTTCGCATGGATTTTCCCTTTGCTTAACTTAAAGCGTTTGTGTGGGAACAAAGAAACCGGTTTTATTTATTCTATATCCAATATTTTCTCCATTAACAATGTAACAGCCATTCATTAACTACCAGGTGCCACAAAAGTTTTATTCAAGCTTGAGGAGAGCCTCTTGGGGGCGTCACTGTGCGTGCCGCACAGATGAGGGGACTGCGGCGCAGGGACCAAGAGTCCTGGAGCTTAGGGTGTGGGAGCGGGAGTCGAACCGCATTTCCCTCTGATTTCAGAGCCCGTCACTAAATGATTAGTTTCCCAAAATACTTAAAAACAACCCTTTCAAAATTAGTTAAGACACCTTTAATGAAAAAATTGGTGTTCTAGCAAAGAGCATTATTAAAAATGAATACAACATTTCAAATGTCTGGTTTAGGGACAAATAAAAGCTCATTACCTTAAATGGAATTATGATGTCCAGAGTATAAAGACAGTTCCTTCTTCTTTAGCTAAATACCCAGAATACCTGAATTTGCCCAGATTAGGAGAATCTCTGCCTTCAGACCGGAAATTCTCCTTTCCCCTGGAGTCTTTCATTGAATTACCACCTGGCCGGCCAAGCGGGCGGGGCACACAGGCTGCAGGCTGGAGATGTTCGCTGTGCATTTAGAGAAGCTGCTTTATCCCGGGCGGTGTGGAGACCTCATAGGACACAACTGTAGTATGTGTGTGCATCTTAATCTGCTCTGTTCGAAATGAGGGGGAATGTGCGTTAGATTGCCTGGTACCTTTCTGTCTGGGGGAGTCATGCTAGGGCTTCTAAACGGTGAGATACATTGATGGATTTTATTGTTTTTCTCGTTAAGTTTTTTCTGACAAACTGGCACTCGCGAGGATGATATGAAACTTATTGATGCTCTTGACATTATGTGGAAATTACAAAGCTGCTTGACTACTCCCAGCATCCCTTGCAGCTGCTCATCACCTCTGAGTTAGGAGGGAGGGGCTGGGCAGCTCACTGTTACTGAATCCCTACCCTGCTCATCGGAGGGTGGGGGTCCAGGCAGCAGAGCCAAGAGCAGAGCGCATTCCGCCTGGAACCGCGCCTGGCGCTCTGCCCGCCCGGCTTGCCTGCCCGCCGTAGTCTTCGTTGTCCGCTCCTTGCAGCGCCAGTGCTGCGGGCTCTCCTGGTGCCCGAATCTGGCCAGGGTGGTGTCCAGTGCTGGTGCGGCCAGTTTGGGTATTTTTTTTTTTTGGAGGAGTCGAATTTTAAGTTTTCAGAAGACTATAGTAATAGTACTGTATTATATACCTAAAACTTTGCTAAGAGGGGTAGATCTTAGGTTACGTACTCTTAACCACACACAAAAGATTTTTTTGTTTGTTTGTTTTTGGATTGACAAAGTGGGGAGAGGTAGCAAAAGGAAACTTTTGGAGATGATGAATAATTTTATGGCCTTAATTGCGGTCTCATGGGTATACACTTATCTCTGAACTTGTGAGGTTGTATGTATTGAATATGTACAGCTTTTTCTATGTCAATCTTACCTCCATAAAGTATTTTTCTTAGGTTTTCAAAAGAAAATTTAAACTTCTTAAGAAATGTAATTTAAGGACTAAAACATGAGAAAAAGAAGAAAAAGAAAAACCACCTGTACTTCAGCTATGTTCGGGTAGTCCTGGCATTATTATTAATACTCTGTTCTTAACATGGACAGTAAAGATGATTTTCTGACCTATGGATTAAAAGTTTGATCAAAAAATATGGAAGTATTCAAGAGCATTACTTAAAAATTTTTATTATAACAGGAGAAAAATCTCTTATATTAAGTATTTAACAAGAGATTGCATATTATTATCATTTTAATAGTTCCTGATTATTTAAAAAATAGCTTATAGTCTCATCTTAATTTTAAAAACAACCTCAGTTTTCAAAACAACCGACACTCTTTCAATGAGGAAATGAAAGTTCAGGTGTTGTGTTTTTGTCCAAGGGTCGCTTTAACAAGCACCGCAGCTGGGTGGCTTAAACGTCAGGCGCATGCTGTCTCCTGGTTCTGGGGGCCAGCAGTCCGAGACCAAGGCGGTGGCAGGGCTCGTTCCCTTTGAAGGCTATGCAGGGAGACTGGGGGGTTTTGTTCTTGCCACCCTCCTCTTCCCCTGTGTGTCTGTGTCCAAATTTCCCTTTCTAGAAGGGGAGCAAGAGCACTGGCCGCGGGCCCATCCTCATGACCTCAACTCACCTTGGTGGTCTGGAAAGCCCGGTTCGCGGCACGGTCACATGCACAGGCACTGCTGGTTTTGCCTGTAACGTCTTTTGGGGTCTCGGTTCGTAACAGATGTTGAGTGCTTTGCTCAGGGTCTTTGAAGTAGCCTTCGAGGGCTCGTGTCATGAAAGTTGGAGCTTTGACAGCATGACAACATACCCGCAACACCACATTTATAAGGTTTCACCTTGTAGTATTATCTTATGTTGGGTAGATTTTACTTAAAATTATCTGAATTTCTGATCTTCAGGGGAAAATCTGGAAAATTGTGAAAGAGAAATAACACCTCGCTTATGGGGAAACAGTTCCGGTGACAGTGGATTTCTTACCAGAAACCACGGAGGACAGGAGGCATTGGCATCACATTTTTCAAGCGCAGAAGGAGCTGAAAATTCCAAATTCTGTATCCAGCAAAAATATCCTACAGGAATGAAGAGGAAATGAAGACATTCTTAGAGGAAGGGAAACAAAGAGAATTTATTGACAGCGGACTTACCCTAAAGGAATGGCCAAAAAAAAGAACTACTTAGTTTTAAATCCTACAGAACATGTTCAGGACTTGGATGCTGAAAGCTAGGAAATGCTGATGGGAGAAATCAAGGAGGATACAGAGAAATGGAGAGATGCACTGTGTTCGCGGGTGAGAACATTCCACATATGAAATGCCAGTTCTCGCCAAATTGATGTGCAGGTTTAAGGCAACTCCGATCAGCGTCCCCACAAACTTCTTAATAGATGACATTCTAAAATTAATACGGGAATGCAGCAGAATGGGCATAGCTAACAAAATTTTGAAAAAGAAGAATAAAGCGGGAGGAATCAGTCTGTAGTTTCGAGACTTGTTTCGTCGCTGCAGGAGTTGGGCCTGAGGGTGCTAGTGCGTGACTGACACAGAGCCCCGGTGACAGAGCAGAAGCCCTCGAAACACACCCAAACAAGCGCAGCGGCTGACCTATGACTGAGGAACCAAAGCAGGCCAGCAGGGGAGGGCAGGCTCTCTGACCAGTGGTTTTAAAATAAAACTTTTAACTTAAACCCCACACATTAGGAAGAAGACATAGAAGACCATTTTCAGGACATAGGGCTTGGTCCACAGTTTTTAAACATGACACTAAAACTGGGTCGATGAAATTAAAATTTGATTAATTAGACTTTATCAAAACTCTGAAGAGAATCAAAAAGACAAGCTTCACACTGGGAGAAATTATTTGCAAAGCACATATACCTGCTAAAGGACGCTTATCTACAGTATATAAAGAACTCTTAAAATTCAGCCCTAACAAAAACAAACAGTCCATTAGGAAATAGAGATTTTTAGAAAAATTCAAAAGAAAGGAATAGATGTGTCACCCAAGAAGATAGCGAGATGGCAAGCAGACATGTGAAAAGGTGTTCGGTGTTACTACCCACTAGGGAAACGCATGCTGAGACGGGCATGAGGTACTGCCACGCTGCTGTTAGAGCAGTTGAATCGC
Organism: Mormoops blainvillei; assembly: GCA_004026545.1. Lineage (NCBI taxonomy): Eukaryota > Metazoa > Chordata > Mammalia > Chiroptera > Mormoopidae > Mormoops > Mormoops blainvillei. The sequence goes on from PVJD01019626.1 coordinate 7,445, forward strand.
AAGCGACAACCGCACCAAATGCTGGCGTAGATTCGGAGAAACTGGAGCCATCCTCTTGTTTGTGGGATGTAACATGGGACATTCATTCTGGAAAATATTTGGAAATTTCTTCAAAAACTAAACGTGCACTTTGCATATGGCCCAGCAACCTCATTTCTACGCATTTATCCCAGAGAAATAAAAATTACATCCACATAAAAATACGTACATAGCCCCGGCTGGTGTGGCTCAATGGATTGAGCACGAGCCTGCAAACCCAAAGGGTCACTGGTTCAATTCCCAGGCAGGGCACATGCCCGGGCTGCGGGCCAGGTCCCCAGTGGGCTGCCCGTGAGAAGCAACAACACATTAATGTTTCTCTCTCTCCCTTTCTCCTTCCCTTCGCCTCTCTCTAAAAATAAATAAAAAATATATATATTTTTTAAGTACATAAATTTGCTTTCCACACTGTAGATGGGAGTCATTTATGAGTCTGATACTTTGCAAATGTTCCTTCCCAGGGTGGAGCTTGTGCCACTCTCCACACCCCTCCCACACGCGGGGCTGCGTAGCAGCTTTACGGTGCCAGCCACGGACTGGGCACGGCCTCCGGACCCTTCAGTCGGTCAATGGCTGACAAACTGGTCATCCACACCACGTCCACCGATAAAAGGAAACACACTTTTGACACATTCGACGTGGATGGATCTTCAGGGCACTGTGCTGTGCTGAGTAAAATATGCCAGCTCCAAATTGTCATGTGTACTGTCTAATTGCATTTGTGTAACATTCTCAGAATGACGACCCTGTGAAAGTGGATGACAGGTTAGTGGTTGTCATGGCGAGGAGGAGCGGAGGGAGAGGAGTGGGTGTGCCTGTCACGGGGTAGCCGGGGAGGGGTCTTTGTGATGAAATAGCTCTGTCTTTTGATTATAGAGGTGGTTACTTGAATCTACGCATGTGGCAATAGAAGGACATGAAGCTGTGCACACAGCTTACAGCAGCGTCAGTTTGCAGGACCTGGGAGCGCACTGTGGTTCTGCAACATGTCACCAGTGGGGGCAGCTGGGTGAATGGAGGCTGGAACCTGTCTTTACAAATTCCTATACATTTCTGACTATTTCAACATAGATAGTCACATGCACAAGAGAAGAGTATTGTAATTGCCGTAGGGTCCCAGAACACCAAGCAGTTACTTTACAGGAAGGGGATTGGAGATCTGAGGTCCTGACTTTGGAACCTGCCCTTGTGGGGCGACAGGTAGACTTTTCACAAGTTGATGCAGAGAGTTAGGGTATTTTAGACAGACTGAGAGTAAATGCTTAGGAGTAAAGGCCACTATACCGTTAATATTATTAAGACATATTAATAACATCCATTAGTTTGAAGAACTTTGTAATTAGTTGAATGGAAGAGGTCGTTTCTGTTTTATATCTCACATAGAACTCTGGGGTACTTGTCACCCTTGTTCTGTCACACAAGCTTATGAAGCCTGAGAGTAAGAGAGAAGTTGTAAATCACCCGTATCAGAAACAAAACCCAGTGGTTCAGAAATGCATGGGAATAATCAAAGCAGCATGTGGTTTTAAATAAAACAAAGCCTGTTTTTCATGGATTTAAGAAATGGAAATCAGAGAAAGAACTCTAGTAGTAGCCAAGGATGTCTAGGCAGATGATAGGCCTGCGGTGAGCCCTGGGGCCACGTGGCCTTCCGCTCCACGCAGTGTTCGCACTTTGTAATTACTCGGCAGTTGTTCAGTAGTTCTTGCTCCCCTTCGGTTGCAAGCGCCTGAAACTCAGCGGTTGTGTCCCCCATTTCCTTGCCACCGCCTGGCAGCCCTTAAGAAGCACTTGTTGAATGCGTCCGTGCCTGAAATCAGTGACATGGGGAAACTGGAGTAAAGACAAGACAGTTACAGAAGCATGGACAGGATGACCCGAGAGGCGAGACTGTGAGTGTGGTGTAACGGTAAGACTCCGGCAGAGCCACGCAGCGTTGATGCTTTCACAGCTAAGCGGTTTCGGGATCAGTCGCTGTAAAGATGATGCGTGTACAGTTGTCAGGATGGTAGATGGAACCGTCGGTGGGCGCTGCACACGGTGCAGGAGTGTAAGGTAGTGTGGGCCGTTTCACCCTCGCCGCCCCTGGGCGTGGGAGCTTCCGCTAGAGACCCCTGCTTCGGGGCAGACTAGACCCACAGGCGGACAGGCTGCTGTCTCCGCCCACAGCCTGCGGGGCGCGCACTCCGAGCTCAGTGGCTCCTGCAGATACCCTTCTACTAGTGGGCCCCATGCTGGCCCGGGTCGTGGGTGTGTTTGTGCCCAAGGCTGCTGTGCTACTTATTTTAATTATACGATTTTAATAATTATTGTATAAACCAAGGAAAGAAGGACAATGTTTCTATGAAAACTTAACTTGAATGCTTTGAAAATATTTGATAAAGGGTGATTATTAAAAATGATTTTGAATTAGACTTGGATAGAAGAGCTGTAAAATTTTAAGGATCAATTTTTCTAAAAGAAAAAAGAATGAAAAAGATTCTCACTCAGATGGCTTTATGTGTCTTTTAAGTTCTTGTTTTTAAAGCAGTTTTCAATCTGTGGGTCATGAGGTCAGCTTAGTAGGTCGAAAAAGGCAATTTTTAAAAATGTATTAGAATGTAGCAGAGTGCAGTACACCCAGGAAGTAGCGTTGTTTCCTGAAACTTTCCAGGAATTTTTTAATGTTTATTCTATACATAGTATACATTGTAAAATGTGAAGACATAAAAACCTTGAAAGACAAAAAGCTAAAGGAATTGAAACTGGAAATGTTAGAGTACGTATTAGGGATATGATTTTTATCCCAGGAAGAAGAGGAGATGCAATTTGTGGGTCCAAACTGAAAGCAGAGGTTTGGGTCCAGCATCAGAAAATCGGTGAATGTGTGTATATTTATGAGCTTTGCATTAAAATGAAATGTTTAAGATGTACATAGTGGTTTTATGGTATTTATTTTAAGTTGACCTTTTTGATTAACGATCCAGCTACAGATCTCTGTCATGGGCTCAGAGTGCGGCATATTTATTCTACTTATTTTCCTCTCATGCCTCCTTGTTTTGTCCCAGTCCTTACCCCTCCCCCCTTCTCTACCCCTTAATAGTAAGTGATCTAAAAGGCATTGTCTAGGCCTCAGTTTACTTTTTATGAAATTAGATTATAATATTATTTATTGCTCTCTTTCCCAATAGAAACAACCATTACATCACATATCAACTCCCAAACTAGATGTGCAATGAAAGCAATTGAGTTGGATTAATTCATACTGGAGTATAAATGGCTGATGGTCCCGTGAACCTCCGGATTTTTTGTTTAAAGGGTACCTTTTTAGGTCCCGTTTTATTCTGCTATTTCAAACAGAGGACCAAACATAGTAAACCTTAGAGACTGTGAGTAAAGCTGTCTGTCTATTCCCTCCCTTTAGGTCTTGCTGTGCTGTGATTGGGGGCCTGGATAATCTGGTGGAATTTAAAGCTGCCCCTCTAGAGCCCTGGCTGGTGTGGCTCAGTGGATTGAGTGCTAGTCTGTGAACCAAAGGGTCACTGGTTCGATTCCAGTCAGGGCATACACCTGAGTTGCAGGCCAGGCCCCCAGTGGGGGTACATGAGAGCCAACCACACATTGACATTTCTCTCCCTCTCTTTCTCCTTCCCTTCCCCTCTCTCTATAAATAAATAGATAAATAAATAAAAATAATAAAGCTGCCCTCTAGAATGCGCAGCGCACCTGGATCGAGGGTGGCAGAAAGGGTGTTTTCTTGCCCTTCCCATTGTGCTGGGGTGAGGCTTCCTGTCACC